>PVKC010035537.1:0-13443 GCA_004027635.1 Crocidura indochinensis | reverse complement strand
TGTGTGTGTGTGTGTGTGTGTGTGTGTGTGTATGTGTAGAGGTTAGGGCATGTGAAAAGAAATAAGAGCATAGCTATGTGACAAAGTATGTGGGTGCAGGCATGTGAGGCATACACACATGTTCAGGAGAGAGACTAAAAGAAGCCTGTAGCTTCCCATGAAAATGAACTGCTATATAGTCTTTGGTGACAGGTGTCGGCATCATGGCACATTTCTCTGCTAACCAGAATCCAGGAGGGGGAACACCTCAGCTTGGGATTTACTCAATGCCCAAGGTATCGACTCCTATCAAGCCAGAGCTGCCCCCTTACTGCCTTTCACTGCCCTTCACACAAGGTGAGGCTGTGCCTCCCCTGATTCCAAAGAGAGCTCAGGCCTGAGGGAAGCAGATTAATGCCAAGGCACTGTATAGCTCTGAGTTCTGACTTTATACAGCCAAGCACTGGGCCTGAGAGCCATGGATGCCCTGAAAAATGGGTAAGAGAGGCCAGGATAGCCATGAGGCCTGGTGAGGCATCTCGGCCCCTACAGGCTCTCTTATGTCCAGAGAAGAAATCCAGTCTTCGTGGGAGTCCTGTCTTGGAAGCCAACACCCACTTCTTAGTGCCCCAAGTGCTCCTTGGTGCCCTCACAATGCCCCTCAGTGCCTCCTCAGGATTCTTTTATCCGCTCTCAGTGCCCACCTGCCTCTCAGAGTGGGGAAGAAGGGGACAGCCGAGCAAAACAAGTTCCCTCAAAAATCCAGCCCTGACTGAGGTATGAGGCCTCTTGTCCCAAGAGGCTGTTTCCATTTAAATCACTATAAACTGGATTACATGAAAGAGCAGCTGCTTGGCCATCCTGAACCACCCACCCACAGCTCACAAGGCGCTTGCAGCTGGTGCCTCTCGAGCTACCCCACCCTGTGGAGAGTCCTAAAGGGGCCGCCCAGGCTTTGCCACCTAGAAGGAGGGTCTTCAAGACCCTGCACATGGCACAGGACCTAGCGTGGGTGCAAGAATTCTTGCTTTTGAGGCCAGAGCAATAGGGCAGCAGGTATGGTGTTTGTCTTGCGCACATTGTACCCGGGTTCAATCCCCAGAATCCCATATGGTCCCAGCAAGCACCCCACCAGCAGTGATTTCTGAGCACAGAACCAAGAAATAACCTCTGACTACTGTTGGGTGTGGCCCCAGAACCAAAAGGAAAAAGAAGAAAAGAAACTCTCTTTCTTCTCCTTCTGTCCTGAACTTCATTGACATTTTTGTTGTTGTTGTTGTTGTCATTTGGTTGATTTTGGTTTTTGAGTCAGATCTGGTGATACTATGAAGCAGAGGATTGGGCAGATGTAGGTCTGGAAGCAAAGACCGACACAGGAAACAATCCACACACAATTAAGGTGATAAAACAGGTTCAGGAACTTACACAGAAATTCTTCCACTCCTAACAAGGGAAATAGATAGCTCAGTTTTGGAAAACTGAAACTGCAAGCAATTTCTCCCTGAGACCCACAGGCCTAATTTGGAATCCAAAAACCAGAGTCTGGGGTGGAGAACAGGTAGGGTAAAAGTCCAATCCAAAAGTTACTTCAATCCAATGAATGACAAGTATCAGCAAAAAAGAATTATCCTGAAAAGAGCAAAGACTGATTATTCCAACAGTGCTCTAGGGTTACTCCTAGTCAGGAGTGTGCTCAGAAATTCTTCCTGGGGGTGGAGGGTGGGGGGAAGCATTAGCACAGTGAGTAGGGCACTTGCCTTGCTTGTAGCCAACCCTGGTTTGATCCCCGGTATCCCCTATGGTCCCCTGAGCCTGCCAGGAATGATTTCTGAGACTGACCTAGAATGACCTAGACCGAGACTGACCTAGGAGTGACTGTGATTCCATTCCCCAGTGTCCCAAATGGACCCCCAAGCCAGGAGTGATTTCTGAGTGCAGAGTCAGGAGTAACCCCTGAGTACTGTTGGGCATGGCCCCCCAAAAAACAAAAGACTATATGAGATGCCAGGGATTGAACCCAAGTTGACTGTGTATAAAACAAATACTCTACCTGCTCTGACTCCTAAAAAAAATTTTTAGAAGGAAAAACAGATTTTAGTTGGAGATATTGAGGAAGGGGAAGAAGAAAATTAGAGAGTAATGAGTAACACACCAAAGAGAGAGCACAAGCTTTTCCAAAGGTAGAGAGAGCCCTGGTGCGTAGCCCAGCAAGAAGTAGGAAAGACACCATCTCAAGAGGGGAGATGAGGGTGACAACATGTACTGGCATTTAATTTTTTTAATGTTTGAGTTCACTTTTTTTTAACTTTTATTTGGGGGGGCACACCCAGTGAAGCTCAGGGGTTACTCTTGGCCATGCACTCAGAAATCGTTCCTGGCTTGGGGGACCATATGGGACACCGGGGAATCGAACCACAGTCCCTCCTAGGTCAGTGAGTGCAAGGCAAATGCCCTATCACTCACATCACTGCTCCAGCCCTGCCCCCCCCCCCATTCCGAGTTCACACTTTAAAAAATGTCTGATACTTACAGGAGGCCCCTGAAAGATGCCATGATTCCAGGGCCCACCTCCCATGAGCTGAGGAAACTGACCTCCCAGGAACAGTGTCTCTGTGCCTCACTGTCCTCTCTGGGAACTCTGCTTTGAAGCAAACCGCACAACCATTTCCACCTTCCTCCTCTTGGCCTTGTAAGGAAGGTGAAAAGCTTCAAGTCCCAAGGAGCTTCCTCCTGACAGCCACTGCAGAGCACAGATCTGCGGGTTCCATTCTCATGTGCTCCCCAAGACCAGGTTCCTGTTCCCAAACTTAGCCACACTGTGCTCAGAACCCACCTGGCTGCTCAATACCCCTACAAGCTCCACGTCAAAGTACTGCCCCCACTTCCTTCCACACTATTCCTCAGGCTCAGTTGATTGTCCAGGGCTGAATCCACTGCACTGATGAGAATTACTAGACCCAAACAGTCTTAAAATATACTACTAACTCAAAACAAAAACAAAAACAAAAACACAGGCCAGAGAGATAGCATGGAGGTAAGGCGTCAGCCTTATATGCAGAAGGACAGTGGTTCAAATCCCAGCATCCCATATGGTTCCCCGAGCCTGCCAGGACCTATTTCTGAGTGTAGAGCCAGGAGTAACCCCTGAGCGCTGCTGGGTGGGACCCAAAAACAAAAACAAGCAAACAAAGAAAACCACTTTTCAATTGATAGCAGACATTCAGCTTTCCTAGAGGAACTACAACTCTCTGATGCTCAGTCTGTCTTCCTAAACACCAGTTGAGCCCCATCATCCAGCACAGATGTAGATAAACACTACAGACCCCATTGCTTACTAATGCCCCCACCTGCGCCTGCCACCCATGGGCTTTGCAGAGACTTTGTTTCTGTTGCCTTCTGTTCCCCGAAGGCTCTGCCCTCACTGCTCTCTGTGAGTGCCCAGGAAACTGCCATCTGAACTTTCCTCCATAGCTTACATCTTTTTTTGTTTGCTTGTTTTTAGGTTACAGTTGGCTCTACTCAGAGCTTACTCCTGGCTCTGCACTCTTGGCTGGGCTCAGGGGACCATATATGATGCCAGAGATCAAATCCAGACTGGCTCTGAGCAAGCAAGTACCCTACCCACTGAACTTTCTCTCTGGCCCCTTCCCATCATAGTTTGTATCACTGAGCCTGCCTCTAGCAACCTTCGACCTTAAGTGATACCACCTTTCTCCCTCCATAGATCCTTCCATGGGCATTTATCTTTCTTTTAGAGTTTGGGGGACTGGTGTGTTGAGAAGAAGCTGAAGGAACCAGGTCTAGAGCAGGGAGACCACCAGGAGGAGGCAGTTGGGAGGGGTGGGGGAGAGTGGGGAAAACAGAGTAAGTAGAATGGAGGTGAGGAGGTGACAACAGGGGAGAGGAGGAAGTCACCCCCTGTGGTAGCTAATGGTGAGGGCTGAGGAGCCTAGCTTAGACAGGGCTGAAGAGCTGTAAGACTGCAAAGTCATTTGTTATGTCCCCACTTGGGACACAGCACCTTTTGCAGATTGTTTTTGTTGTTGTTGTTGTTGTTGTTGTTGTTGTTGTTGTTTTGGTTTCTGGGTCACACCCAGCAGTGCTCAGGGGATACTTCTGGCTCTAAGCTCAGAAATCACTCCTGGCAGGCTCAGGGGACCATATGGGATGCCGGGATTCGAACCACCATCCTTCTGCATGCAAGGCAAACGCCTTACCTCCATGCTATTTCTCCAGCCCCTCGCAGATTGTTTTATTCCATCCTCCTCCAAAGCTTCAAAGCTGAGCAGTGCCTGCTATGAGGTGCTGCAGCAAAACTGACCTTTTTTTGGTTTTTGGGCCACACCCAGACACACTCCTGCTGTCTGCTCAGAAATAGCTCCTGGCAGGCACGGGGGACCATATGGGACACCGGGATTCGAACCAACCACCTTTGGTCCTGGACCGGCTGCTTGCAAGGCAAACACCGCTGTGCTATCTCTCCGGGCCCAAAACTGACCTTCTTTACTGGTCAGATTTGCAGTCAGGGACGCAGCCTGTTGGGTGCAAAATTCATCTCACCTGTGTTTCAGTTCTTGGACCCAGGGCAATCACTTTCACCATTGCTCTAGTGAGGCCTGCAAACAAGCCAGTCCATCCCTATCACAGTCATTTTAATGGCACTAAATGTTCAGAACTGGCTGAGCACAGAGGGTCCCTTCCTCAATGTCTTTCAGGCAGCAATGGTCAGGAGTGGCTGAGGTCACTGCCAACCACCTTTCACTCTGCTGCCAAGGAAGATGCCAACTGCTGGAACTACATCAGCCAAGACTGTGTGGGGCCCCCTTTATCTTCCCCCTGAGCTCAGTGCATGTGTCTTCCAGGCAGCCTATTTTCTCAGGGCACTGCAGAGCTCTGCAGATAGGAGTCTCCAGTGGGACAAAGTCAGGAGCCTTGTTTAATGTAGTCTCAGGACACGTGGCACCATTACATAGTCTAGTTTATAAAACAGAGTCCCTAATCCCAAATCTGTGATATAAATAAAATAAGTTGAACTCACTTCTTGAAGGAAGCACTAACAATATATAGATGTATCTTCTTTCCTCTTTTCTCCCCTCTCTCCCTCCTTCCTTCCCTTCCTTCCTTCCTTCTTCCCTCCCTCCCTCATTTCCTTCCTTCCTTCTTCCCTCCCTCCCTCATTCCCTTTCTTCCTTCTTTCCTTCCTTCCTTCCTTCTTCCCTCCCTCCCTCATTCCCTTCCTTCCTTCTTCCCTCCCTCCCTCATTCCCTTCCTTCCTTCTTTCCTTCCTTCCTTTCTTCTTTCCTTCCTTCCTTCCTCCCTTTTCTTTGTCCCTTCTTTCTTTTTTTAGGGTCATACCTGGTAATGCCCAGGGGTTACTCCTGGCTCTATACTCAGGAAGTATTTCTTTTTTTTTTTTTTTTTTTTTTTTTGGTTTTTGGGCCACACCCAGTGACGCTCAGAGGATACTCCTGGCTATACGCTCAGAAGTCGACCCTGACCTGGGGGACCATATGGGGTACGGGGGATTGAACCGCGGTCCGTCCAAGGCTAGCGCGGTAAGGCAGGCACCTTACCTCCAGCGCCACCGCCCGGCCCCAGGAAGTATTTCTGATAGTTCTCAGGGGACTATTTGGAATGCTGGGGATCAACCCTGAGTTGGTCACATGCAAGGCAAATACCTTGAAGGTGTACTTTTTGCTGTTGGTGGGGGTGTTGTTGTTGTTCTTGTTTTGGGCCATACTCAACTGTGCTCAGGACTTACTCCTGACTGCATTCAGGGATCACTCCTGGCAGGCGTGGGGGACCATGTAGGATGCCAGAAATCAAACTAAGGTCAAGCAAGCAATCAAGAAAGGCATTCTACCCGTTGTATTATAGCTTGGGGGTGAGGAAGTATAGGCCAATAGGAGATGGGTAGGGAGGGTGCTTACCTTGCATGCAGCCAACCCAGCTTGACATCCTGTATGATTCCCCCAAACCCTGCCAAGTGTGATTCCTGAGTGCAGAGCCAGGAATAATCCCTATTACTGGGTGTGGCACAAAAGCCCTTCCAAAAAAAAAAAAAAACTGGGCCAGAAAGATAGCACACTAGGGAAGGTACTAGCCTAACACTTGGCCAACCTGGGTTCAATTCACAGCATATACAGTCCCCAGAGCACTGCTAGGAGTGATCTCTGAACACAGTGCTGGAAGGAAGCTCTGAGCACAGTTGTATGTATTTCCAACACAAAAACACATAAAGAAAAAACTTTCATTCCTCAGTTTCCTCATCAGTAAAAGAGAAAAATCAGTGCTTACCCCCAAATGGAACCTTGCAAGGATGAAAAAAATTCTGCTAAATCATTTATATAACATCCTACATATATACTATTGAGACTATACATGAAGTCTTTTTTAAACACACACAGACACGTGCGCACACACACCGCTGATCATTTTATTTAAGTCAAAATGAAGTTACTTTCTAGCCAACAATCTGCTATCCCCTGATCTTCAGACATCCACCTGGATTTTAGCTGAGGAATTCTGGATTCTTTGCAGGTGCCAGCCAGCCCTTGGAAGGAGCTCTCAGCTAAGCTGCACCTGGCTGGGATGGGAGTAAGACCTGCCAAGTCAGCCCACACCTGGCAGGTCAGGGTTAATTCACTTCTGGCTTGTTAGTGAATCCAAGTGCCAAGTACAGGTCTCCGGGCTCCTCTACTCCTCCCTCTACCTCCCACCACCCACTTTCTCCCAAGGAGCCATGTCAGAGAAGAGAAAATAATTAGTCATTAAAACAAGTGCTCCAGGAACATGACAAACGTCAAGCCTGATCTCACAGCTGGGAGTCGTCCTGACATTTAAAACATTCACAGCCCCTCCTGATGCTCTGATGCATCAGCTCTCTGCTTTCCTAAGTCATAGTTGGTGGCATAGAGAACCCTCAGGCGACCCAGCCAGAGCAGACACCATGTGCCCCCAGAGAGCAGTGTCATCTGTCATCTGTCTGGTAGAACTGGCATCACACAGAAAGTGTCCCATTTAACAATGTCAAAGCCATGCCCCACTTTCCACCAGCTGCCCACTCACCTGCTTGTCTATCCACCTACAAGCCCAGTCATTCATCTCTCCATTTGTTCAGCCATCATCTATATATCAATCAACCTATCCATGCCTCCATTTACCTACTCTACCCATTATCAACCAATCCACCATCCTCTCTTCCATTCATCTACTTATCCATACATCCACCTACCAATCCATCTACCCATTTACCTCTTTATCAACTACTCATCCATTCATTTACTTGTCAATTCAGCTACCTACTCATCTACCCATCAATCAATCCATCCATTCTTTCATTCACCATTTCTTTCATTTACCTATTCGTTCATACATTTTTATGCTAACCTATCAGCCATCCATTTCATCGTCCAACCATCCATCCCAACCCATTCCATTCATTTGTCATTCAACCCAGGCAATAAATGGACATTTAATAGGTACCTACAAGCACTCATGAATTCATTAATTTATCCAACAAGCATGCTTTTGCAGTTACTATTGATTTATTCACTCAACCAACATATACAGAAAACTTCATACTAAATATTTTTTCAGCAATGAGCATATACTGTTTATTCATTCACTTGGGCACTTATGATCAGGCAGCAATCATTTATTCATTCATCTAGTAAACATTCGAGCAACCTCCCTTTGGTACTTCAATCAGCAAACAGACTAACTGAACACTTCCTGCCAGAGCCTATTTCAGGCAGTGGGGACACAAAAATGGGAAAAGGCCATGCCTGTAAGCCACAAGGAGTCTAAGCAAGAACATGCATCCATCACCAGCTTACTGCTTCACGGAGTTGTCATCACATCCTGAAAGATAATTGTGGTATGGGAATGGAGAGGCAGTACAATGTTTAAGGTGCTTGCTTTGCTCGAGATGGCACAGGTTTGATCCTTTTATGGTTCCCTGAGCACCACCAAGAATGATCCCTGAGCATAGAGCCAGGAGTAAACTCTAAGAACTGCCCACTGTGGCCCAACTTCCCCCCACTCTGCAAACAGACTTTGAGGGGAGGCACAACACTCAGTTGAGGATGCTTTCAAGGAATCCTGAAAGAATCAGGGGGTAGGGGAAGGGATGTGACTTCTTCATCAGCCTGAAAATCATTACCACCTAGCTGTCTTCCCACTCTGATTTCCACCTTAGCATCTTCCATAGAAAGGCAATGAGCAAAGGCTCATTGGGCAGAATGTGATGCAGGCAGCCTCAATGTTGACTGATCAAGGACGAGTGTTCTGTTATTTGTCCTTTTTTCGTGTATGCTATATTTTTATTGTCACAGTAGAAGCTTATTCATCTTTTTTTAAATCGAATCACCATGAGATAAAGTGAAAAAGTTGCTGATGGTTGAGTTTCAGTCATACAACGTCCTTCACCCATTCACTATACCCATCCCATCACCAGTGTTCATTTCCCACCAACAATTTCTTCAGTTTCCTCCCAGTGTGTCCCTACCCCCACTTCCAGTCTGCCTTAAAGTTCCTTATAACAGTTAGCCAGAAGGAGATGGAAGCGAGTTCCAGAACTAAGGCCAGCAGACCCAGTTCCTGGAGCTCATGAGTGGGACTGGGGGGCTAAGCAAAAAGTTCCTGCAAAAAGTGATAGCAGAGAAGGAAGACTATGTACAGCAGTCCTCAAAGTTTGTTCCACAGAGCAGAACATTCACAAAGGCATGATCTCACCATCTTGAGCCCAAGCCCAGTTTTGTGGGCCTCAAAAACCCAGGCTGGGTTAGCAGCCAGAGAATCCACCCACTCTGTGTGTCTGTGTGAGGTCAAAATGTGGACATGGGGCTGGAGAAATGGTACGGTGGGGAAGGTGCTTCCCCTGTGTGCAGCCAACCTGAAGAGGATCTCTGGCACCATATATGATCCTCTGAGCACTGCCAAGAGGGATCACTGAGTATGAAGGCAGGAATAAGCCCTGAGCACAGCCAGGTGTTGTCCAAACCACACACACAAACACACACACACACACACACACACACACACACACACACACACACACACTCTCTTTAAAAAAAAGGATATGGGATACTGAGGATTGTCTGGGGGCTGGGAATTGTCTTCTATTGAGGGGAGGCGAGCAGAAGGAGACAAGTCAGGTTCCCATGGAGAGTGTTTGCCAACAGATTTGCTTTCCTTACCAAATAATAAAATGCCTTTCGCTGCAAGTTGCTGACAGGGAAACAAGGGTCAGAGAAAACGCACAGAAGAAGGGAGAGAAAATGCTTTCAGGCTTTGCTTGAGGGATTGGAGAGGGCCGAAGGAGGGCCTAGTGAAAGTCCAAAGGTGACAAAGCTCTGACTCCTAAAGGCAAGGGACAGTTCTGTCTCAGATCCCAGGTCCCAGGCCAGGGAGCTGCCTGCTCTGGAGGCTATGCCTTCCCCCCCTACTCCTGTCACACGTGGGATGTCACAGGAAACAATGTGGCTGCGGGGGCGTAGGCCTGGCGGCAGGCATCACAATGACTCTCATTTCCTAGGAAACTGGGAGTCGCACTTGTACCTTTGCTGGGAGCCTCCGCATTTGGAGCAGTCATGTGACTCCGGGAGCTATTTTTAGCCTCCCCAGCTCTGTGTTGTAGGAAGAGTGATTTGATGAAAATACTAAACTCATTAAAAGCCTGGGGGATGGGAAGGGAAGGGGAGCAGGGGACGCTGGTTCCCAGACTATGCAGTTGAGCAGCAGCAGCAGCTCCAAGGAGATGCCAAGGCTGCCACAGCTGGGCTCTGGTGTCTCCACCAGTCTGTGTCCTGGGGAGGGGGCAGGGGCAGGCAAAGGGGGGGTGCAGGCGGTGTAGGCTTAGGCTTACCCATTTACTTGCATCACTTTACCTGTGGTCTTTTAGTCCCACTTGGAAAAGAGATGATGCACCAAGAAAGTGAAAGAGCAACATCCCCTTCTGCAGATGAGAAAACTAAGACTGAGGGCCGAGAGAGATAACATGGAGGTAGGGTGTTTGCCTTGCATGCAGGACGGTGGTTTGAATCCTGGCATCCCATATGGTCCCCCTAGCCAGCCAGGAGTGATTTCTCTCCCTTTTTATTTTTATTTTTAGTTTTCGGTCACACCTGGCGATGCTCAGGGGTTACTCCTGGCTATGCACTCAGAAGTCACTCCTGTTTAGGGGGACCATATGGGATGCCAGGGTATGGAACCACGGTCTGTCCTAGACTAACACTTCCAAGGTAGACCCCTTACGACTTGCGCCACCGCTCCGGCCCCATCAGGAGCGATTTCTGAGCAAAGAACCAGGAGTAACCTCTGAGCGCTGCTGGGTGTGGCCCCCCACCCCCTAAAAAAACTAAGACTGAGGTAAGACCTTGTTTCAGGCACTCTGGGGGAAGCTGTGGTATCAGTACTATTCTGAAGCCTTACTATTCATGGTATTGTCAGTGACAGTGTCTACCATTAAAACCTATCAAAAGAGGCAGGACAGATTGTACCATGGGTAAGGCGTTTGCCTCGCATGCAGACAATTTGGATTTGATTCCCAGCACCAATTTCAATTCCAAGCATTGTCAGGAGGGATCCCTGAGCACAGAGCCAGGAGTATTACCAGGTGTAGCCCCCCAAACCTAAATAAACAAAAATACCTTGTTTCTTTTTCTTTTGTTTTTTGTTTTTTGTTTTTGGGTCACACCGGCAGTGCTCAGGGGTTACTCCTGGCTCTATGCTCAGAAATCGCTTCCATATGGGAAGCCAGGATTCAAACCACCGTCCTTCTGTGTGCAAGGTAAATGCCCTACCTCCATACTATCTCTCCGGCCCCAAATTAACTTGTTTCAATTGGAACCAGAAGATAATACAAGGATTGGAGTGCTTGGGTCGTGCAAATACAGACAACCCCAGTTTAATCCCCTGTACCATACAGGTCCCTTCAAGCACTGCCAGGAATGATCCCTGAGCACAGAGCCAGGAATGAGCCCTGAGTAGTACCAGATATGGTCCCCAAACAAGATAAACAACAAAGGCTTGTTTGGCATCATGAAAGTAAAATATGGAAATCCAAGACTCAATCTCTAGGTCCTCTAGCCTGGAGTTTGCCCCTTACCCATCCAGACAGAGGGAACCCCATCTGGACCATCCTACTGTGGACCCAGGGAAAAGTAGATGAGAAGGCAAGTTTATTGGGCTTATGATATTCAGCCAGCTCCTCCCACTCAACATTATGCTCTGCTGTCACTGTCAACTGTGTTTGATACTTAAATGTTCTACATTTTCCCTCTACACTGGAACTCGGAGTAAGTCTTGCTGAAAATGTGGCCCTTTTCACCAGTAAAGCTCTACCTAAGCCATGAACCTACTTTCCCTGTTGCCTTTTCTTGCTCCAGTTTAGAGAAAAAAAAGATCTTTATATTGTGGTCAGTGGGGAAGATGCAGTCTCTGCCTCTTGCCAGTTGTATGCCCTGCCCCTCCTTTCTGAGCCCTCGTTTCCTCTTCTGTAAAATGAAGACAGTAGTTCCCAAACTGCCAGGATGAAATATGACTGACTCTGTGGCTAGTTCCTGGCATAAAGCCAGGCATGCAGCAGTTGTCAAAGTTTGCTGTGGAGAAGAAAGATAGTCAGAACTCCAGGGTTCAGCCCCTTTTCTGGAGACCTCTGCCACCTGCCCAGCTTTCTTGCCTGACCTGACTTTCCCAAGCAAGGGTCACAGGGGTTATGAAGTCACCTACAGCATGGTCAAAGGTTCTTCTGTGACTCTTCCATTTACACTGTTGGAGTCTGCTCTAACTGTCTTGGGGCTACACTCAGAAGTGCTCAGAACTTACTCTGAGCTTGGCTCTGAGTTCAGAAATGATTCCTGGCAGAGCTTGGGGATCAAATGCAGTGCTGGGAATCAAATAGTTTGACCTCATGCAAGGCAAGTGCCTTCCCCACTGTACTATCACTCCAGCCCTGACATTGGAGTTTTTAAGGCAGACCCCCAGGATCCTTGAGAACACTTACCATGAAGCCAGTGTTTCAGCTGTTGCAAAAGACATCACTGGCTCCCCCTGATCAAACACATCCATGTCTAATGTCACGTGTGATTGCCCTGTGAAATCAGTATGAAGAAAAGTCTCTTCTAAGGTTGCAGAAGAATGAACATGAGTAAGAAAATAACCCTGGGGGGCTGGAGAGATAACATGAAGGTAGAGCATTTGCCTTGCATGCAGAAGGATGGTGGTTCGAATCCCTGCATTCCATATGGTCCCCCGAGCCTGCCAGGAGCGATTTCTGAGTGTAGAGCCAAGAGTAACCCCTGAGCACTGCCGGTGTGAGCCAAAAACCAAAAAAACAAACAAACAAAAAAACCTCTCAGTCCAACACCGTGAATGTCCTACAAACCTCTGTTCCCCGCTTTCCTCCTATGGCCCAATCAGCCCAGACAGACCTTCCCATAGCTCAAACAATTGGTAAGAAAAAGCTAAAGGGACTGTCAGAGCAAAGGTAGTTTTTCTCCACGCTTCTAGGAGATGCTATAGGCATGAGGGATTCAGGAGATGGCAGAAAACCACCACAAAACATAGGCAGAATTGCATTTTACCTCTGAAGTATGCCCTGAATCAGAGCCCTCCCAATTGCAGTGCTCCCACAAGTCTGTAGTCCTCAAGATCCTTAGAACAGCACCCACCACCCTCTCTTCCCAAGCCCTGGATGTGGGGCAAATGTCTTCAGAGGAGGGACAGATTGCTAAATTGGCTGAGGCGCAAGTCTGAGCTGTGACAGATGCAGGAGGTCAAAGCCAGTCTTCCCATATCGAGCAGGCAGAATAATTAGAAGGATATTCCACAAGTCTCACAGGCCCCACCACCCAGGACATTAATCTGTGACTTGACACACCATCTTGGCTGTCTTCCATACCTTGTCTCATCCCACACCCTCAGGACTTCCCAAGGCCCTTCACATCCTTGCTTCAGAGTCTGCTACTGAGGTAACCCAGCTCCCACCTCCAACATGCCTGCAGTCAGCCACTCACTGATGTTGGCCTGCGTCAGGGCCTCCCTAAATTTCTGCCTGTGAGAATACTGTGAATTCCACAGCTTCTAGAAATGAAGGTTGTCTCTCAATCCTCTCTTCCACATTTACAGGGTGGCTCAGAGCCAGACCCTGGACAGATACCAGCCTCTCCTTCACACATGAGGGATGGCCCCTCAGGGAAGGTCAGCATTTCCCAGTAACACAATCATCAAAGTTGGAGTGTTGGGAGACTTAAGTCTACAAGCCTTGAACTCATCATAGTGTGGCTTGTAGCGCTGCCAGCCAACCGGCTCACTTCCCTACCCAGGGCTATTTTACTAGTTGTTTGGTTTTGGTTTTCTGGTTTGGGGACCACACCCATCTCAATACTCAGGGCTTACTTCTGGCTCTGTGCTCAGGAATTATTTTTGGTGGTGTTAGAGGGGCCAAATGGAATGCCTGAG
>PVKC010035536.1:0-13471 GCA_004027635.1 Crocidura indochinensis | reverse complement strand
TTTCTGAGTATTCAAGCCTATTCCACTGGTCAGAGGGCCTGTCCATGTTCCAATACCATGCTGTTTTGATAACTGTTGCTTTGTAGTAAAGCTTAAAATTGGGGAAAGTAATTCCTTCCATGTTCTTTTTCCCAATGATTGCTTTCGCTATTCTAGGGTGTTTATTGTTCCAGATAAATTTCAAAAGTGCCTGATCCACATTTTTTGAAGAATGTCATGGGGATCTTTAGAGGGATCACATTAAATCTGTATAATGCCTTGGGTAGTATTGCCATTTTGATGATGTTAATTCTGCCAATCCATAAGCAGGGTATGTGTTTCCATTTCTGCGTATCCTCTCTTATTTCCTGGAGCAGAGTTTTATAGTTTTCTTTGTATAGGTCCTTCACATTTTTAGTCAAGTTGATTCCAAGATATTTGAGTTTGTATGGCACTATTGTGAATAGCAGGCATGCCACCATGTTTTAAATTTAAGCATTTAAAATTAAGCGTCAGACAATTCTAGTAAACATAAAGAGTATTTTCTTCCAAAGGAAAAACATATGTTAAGGCCGGAAAGATTGCACAGTGCTACCTAAGGCATTTGCCTTTCATGCAGCCAATCCAAGATGGACCATGGTTAGAATCCCAGTATCGCCTATGGCCCCCATGACTGCCAGGAGGGATTTCTGAGCACAGAGCCAGGAGTAACCCCTGAGCACAACAAAAGATAAAGAATAAGATATGTAAGAATTTTATTCTTTAGACTTTTTCCAATTAGAAGAGTGTGTTAGATATTGCACAGTAATTCACCTATAGGATCAGAGTTCACAAAGAAATCTGACTCCTTGTTTATCTAAGAAATGACTTTTAGAGGTTCGGATAGCTCACAAAATAGAGCACACACAGAAATATTGAAATTCAATGGCATGTCTAGAACATGGCAAAGGTATATCTATATCATTGCCCTTGATCATTGTTTCATAAGCCACACTGTGCCTGACTAGAATATTTTTAGTAGTCAGTTGACTATTGCTTGGGATGCAAATACACACACATACACACACACACACTCAAAAATACACACATACACACACAACCTTTAGTACTGCTTGGGTAAAGCTTGCTACCAAAGACTTCTATTTAGTATTAAGAAAAATATACAAAGTATGTGTAATTAAAATACACTTAAATTGCACTTAATGAATTGTTAGTGATAGGACATTAACAATTGAAATTGAAGTTTAAAGAATTTCATTGTATTACTATACTACAGAGAAGTGGAGTATGATGTCATGTTGAGTCTGGACATAAGAAAGTATCATTTCCCCTGTACAAATTAATACATTTTTTTAATTTTTTGTTAATATGTTTTGGAGTTTCCATAAAATAGATCAACCACACAGTAAAATTTCATAGAAGTGAAGAAAATTAAGAATACATGATGAATATGTGGAAAGGATGATAGCATTTCAAAGCTCCTTGACACAATCAGCTTTAGGCATTGGACTATTGTCCTTAAATGTCCTTACATAGGTTACAGTATACATTTTCTGAATGTGAGAAAATTAGAGTTGCCCGTAGCCATAATCTTGGCCTGCATGAATGTTGCATGAATGTTGCATACCCGCAACAGCCTTATAAAGGCTATTAAGGTTCGTTCCTGTAGATAGATCTTAATAATGGAGCTTAAAATTATGGAACTATATGAGTTATTTATAAATTAATGATATGAACATAGGTATAAGATACTCTAAAATAATTTGATCAGATTTGATGTAGTTGATTTGCGATAAAACATGAATACATATAGTAGGAGAAAACCTTGGTACATTGATAGATTCAAGCTGACATTGGAGGTGAGTTTGGAGTTGGGAATTTTTCATTTTAAACTCTATTGTTAAGTTCTATAATCACAATGTGTAAATAAAAATTAAAAAATAGTATATGTTTTTCCTTTTGTAACAACACATGAAATTGAAAGACTGTCCCTCTCAGAAAAGTATATCAAAAAGTGAAACACAAATACCTGATCATTTCATTCATGCATGCTATTTATAAAGGCATATTAAGTAAAAGTATTAAGTTCAGTGAAAATAAATGAGATTAATGACAAAACTGACATTACTAAGTGTTCAGGTTTTACTGAAGGCTTCCTCCTATTACAATTGGTCCTACTGATGCTTTTGTGATTTGTATGCTGTGGTAACATTTAGCCCTAAAATCTATAAACATTTATTACTTTTTTTTTGGTTTTTTGGGTCACACCCGGCAGTGCTCAGGGGTTACTCCTGGCTCCATGCTCAGAAATTGCTCCTGGCAGGCACGGGGGACCATATGGGGCACCGGGATTCGAACCGATGACCTTTTGCATGAAAGGCCTTACCTCCATGCTATCTCCCGGGCCCCAATTTATTACTTTTTAAGACAATTTTATTTCAATAAAGATAATTTTAGGGGCCAGGGCAATAGCACAGCAGTAGGGAGTTTGCTTTGCACTAGTCCAACCCAGGATGGAATGTGTTTTGATTCATAACATCCCATATGGTCCCCAGAGCCTGCCAGGAACAATTTCTGAGAGCATAGTCACTGCTGGATGTGACTGAAAAAACATAAATAAATAAATAAATAAACTAATAAATGACGGTGCTGGAGTGATCAAAAGCATAATGAGTAAATAAATAAATAAATTAATAAATAAATAAATAAAATGATAATTCTAGTAAACCAAGAGATAGTAGAAAGGGAAAAGTACTTGTCCAGACTGTCACCAGGTGTGACTACTGATTATAAAGACAAAAGTTAGCCCAGAGCAGCATCGATTATGTCTCCTGTTTGCTAATAGTTTGTTATGCCCATAGAGTCCCTGAGGTGAGAAGCTACCTGATTGCATGATGATTCTCTCTGGCTGTTTTGGTTTATTAATTATTGTATAACCCTGCTTCAGACCAGCATGATGATTATCTCTGGCTGTTTTGGTTTATTAATTATTGTATAACCCTGCTTCAGACCAGCTTTGTAGGGGTTGAAAAAGTGGCATGGGAATTTATTTTACAAATGGTATTAGAACAGTTACCCAGGGACCTGACAAGTCCTCAATATTGATGATTGACATGACCTCTGCTCAATAATCACCATGATAGCCCCCTTAACCTGGACTGAATGTTCTGTGTCTTTCACTGGAACATTGGTGCATATACTCCCCCCTTCTGAATGGCTTCGTGTTGTTCTGATCTATCTACCTGCGTTTTTCTCTCTGGATTTTATGCACCAGTCTCTAGAGTTTCACTTCCACACATGCCCCAAGAGGGGAAGGATGCCTTGCCAGTGGTGATGAGTTCTCAATATACAGGCCTTTCTAGGGCTGATAATTTATCGTTCACTATAGACACTAAACCAGAGACACCCCTATCTTCCAAGGATCATTTGCCAGCAACTGCCTCTGCAGACTCAGATCCTAAAAAGAGCTCAACCAGAGATACCTTTTGCCCATCCAGAGTTAGATGAACAAGTCAGGTGGAGTCAGGTAAAACCCAAGTCCTCCAGAGAGCTCACATAGCCAGGATTTCTGTCCCTCTTTTACTGGTATGTCAGGGTCTCTGGGCAGACTGCTTGTCAAAAGCTTCCTGGACTGACAACTTAGTCCAGTAGACTGAGATTCCCCAACACCAGACTGGCCTTCTTGGCTGGGCCAGGCAACTCGTGCCCTGAGGGGCATTGGGAGGAGGGAAACCCCTCCCGTATGCATACTGGATCCCAGGCATTATTCCTCACTAATAATAATTTTTAAAACAAATATATATTTTAAGCATTATCCAAAACCTTTCCTTATCTTAGACTGTTCCTAAGAATGGAAACAGGATGCCCAAGATTTGAATGATAGCACTCAAATTGACCTTTAATGTCTAGTCTTTATATGGATGTGACTTTCCATACTGACTCCAAGCCAAAACTATAAACAGTCTATCTATATATTATATAGTCCCTATCATGTATTACCTCTCCCCAACCCCTGTGTCTCTTTTACCCACTCATCTCCCAACCCTGATCCATTATCTTCCCATTATTTAACCCTCTTTACCCTCAGTTCCTAACTGGGTAGACACCAAGACTTACCTTCTGTCCCAACAGACCACCATCCAGCTCCTCAGTGAAAGACACCCTCTCGGTCCCCATCTCATGCCTTGGCAAAGAACTACAACCAGCATGCCTGCTAACTCATGCTTGGTGGCCCCTCTTGCCCCCATCAAACCATGGACTGTTGCATGATACCGGAATAAGCTTCAGCAAATCCCCCAGTTCAAGGACAATATAGGGTTCCGTAATGCTGCAAAACATGTCTCAAACTCAACTATCACTTGTTTTCTTCAAATACCTTTTTTTAAACCCAATTTTATTTATCTGTTCTATTTTAATGTATACATATTTTCGCAATCTTTACCATTTTTTGTTGCTGCTTGGAACAAAAAGCCTTGCCTGGGATAAAAGGGCAGATCAAAAACAGACCACAGAGACTGTGAGTATAACCTGTCATTTTTTTTTTTTTTGATTTTTGGGCCACACCCAGTGATGCTCGGGGGTTACTCCTGGCTATGCTCTCAGAAGTCGCTCCTGGCTTGGGGGACCATATGGGGACGCTGGGGGATCGAACTGTGGTCCTTCCAAGGCTAGCGCAGGCAAGGCAGGCACCTTACCTCCAGCGCCACTACCCGACCCCTAACCTGTCATTCTTACCCAGAATAGCACCAGCAATCCAATATGAAACCATACGTTTTTGTATGGCACAGTAAATAAGGGGAAATCATAGACACAGAAATAAGATCTAATCCTCGTGATAAGACCTCACACTTTTTATAACACAAGGGTGATTCCCATTCTTGACATGTGTCATGTGGATACAACCCAGTCTCCAGGAGATTGGACAGTGTTAGTTCAACGCCAAACCCCAGATCCCAGATGTAGAACTGATACAGCCCTGGGCAACAACATCAGGAACCAACTCTATTGGGAGAATTATAACACCGCTTTGGCACCAATTTGTACCAGTTATGATATGATAATCTTGACCCAAGACCAGGTTTTTCTATCACCTCACCTAACACTAAATGGAAATCAGAAGATGTACTCTTCTTTGAACTGTGAAAAATAAGAGAAAACTGACTTTGACAACCGTGACTGGGCAGAACTTTCATTGGGACCAATAAGGAAAACCCTACCCTAGACTGTAGCCCAGGACTCTTAATTTAAAAAAAAAAGACTTCTTATTACAGAGGCCCAACTTGGACAACAGAGACTGAGCAGAACCCTTAGATCCATAATATTCCATACTTTGGCTTAGGTACTGAATGAAAACAGGGAGCATCTGTTACAGAAGACTGAACATAACAACAATGATGGAACAGAACCTCTAGAACCAAAAGACTGTAACTTAGACCCTGGCCTAAGACTTGTGCAAATACCAAGACCGCTAGCTACAGTGGCCTCATTTTCTCACCCACAACTTAGAGGAAAGTTTCCTGGCACCACATAAAAAGCCCTTGGGATGAGGTCATGAGTATCTATGGAGTCAGGGGTTGATTCCATGATGGTATGTTTTAAGGATGGAGAAGCCCTGAATCTCTTAGGCCACGGGAATTCCCATTCTCCCCCAATGTTACTGTGCCCATGCAAAAAAAAAAAAAAAAAGTGGAGAGATAGCCAAACCCTGCCACCCCAGTACCCCTTCTTTTTCTTGTTTTGTTTTGTTTTGTTAGTTTTTGACTTTATTTTCCTTCTCTTTTTTCTTCCACTTTTCTCTTTCCTTTTCACTCCTGTGATTATTATTTGGTGATTTTTTCTTTTCTTATTAACCTGGTGCATTTTTTTTTTCTTTTTCCCTTTCTTTTTTTGGTACTTGCTACCAAATTTTTTCTTCCTTTTTTTCTTATCCTTTTTTATCTCAAATGACAACAGAATAGATAATCTACATACAAGCTGTAAAGTGGAGACCAGTTACACTAGTACTCTGGGGGAAAAAGGAAGGAGATATGAGATGCATGCTGGGAATGGGGGTGGAGGGAGGGCAACACTGGTGGTGGGAATGCCCCTCATTCATTGTCACTATGTATTATAAAAAATTCTGTGAAGAAAAAAAAAAGTCCTGGGTTCTGTCAAATGGTTCAGTGACAAGAATCGTTACAGATTTATCAACAAAAATCACACCAATGAAGACATCTTTGTTCACTGGACAGCAATTAAGTGAAGTAATGCCAGAAGTTTCTGTGTAGGACTGGAAAGGGGAGACTGTAGTTTGATATTATGAAAGAATATAAGGGTACAAAAGAAACAAATGTATCTGGACTTGGTGGTGTGCCAGTGAAATGTAGCCTATATGCTCCCAATTGGCATAGGTTCTGCTGATTCATCTCCTGCCTTGCTCAGCTGCTTCACTAACCCTGGTGGAAGACACTTTCTCACGTGGGACACAAGCAAGCATTAAAAGACAGAGAACTTAGAGCCGTTGAGGTGGCGCTAGAGGTAAGGTGTCTGCCTTGCAAGCGCTAGCCAAGGAAGGACTGTGGTTCGATCCCCCAGCGTCCTATATGGTCCCCCCAAGTCAGGGGCAATTCTGAGCGCTTAGTCAGGAGTAACCCCTGAGTATCAAATGGGTGTGGCCGAAAAACAACAACAAAAACAACAAAAAAGAATTCAGAAGACAGATAACTTAAGACTCTGGGCAGAGTACCAGAGACTGATGCCTACTATATCCTTTCTTCTACTAGAGGAACTTTGTTTGTCCTCCCTCCACCCCAAACTGCCAAAGAGAGAAGCCCCATTGGAGTAGACAGTCAAAGAGGCAACCCCTTTGAAGAGGAGACAAGAACAGGGAGATGAGTAGGTCCACACACCCAGATCCTAGCCAGGTACGATAAGCCTTTTTCCATTTTAGGCAACCTTAACAACCTATGACAGTAGGTGAAGATGAAAAAACCAAGCCTAGCCAAAGCCCAACTGAGGAGAAGCTGTATTCATAAATACCTGCACCATAAAATTAATTTTTCTTTGGTCATTCTTTTGATGCTATTTTCATCAGTCGCTATATTACTGGTTAACCTACTCTGGTTATATCTTTATAGATATACCTGATTCTACCTTTATAGATCTTAAGAGCTAGTCTTTTATTCTATGATCCACTTCATACAACTAACTAGGTATCAAACTCTAGAGGTTTAATATTAGCTTATGCAATTCTAGGGAAATAGATAATGTTGTTAGATGGTTCTTGACTATTCTGGTCAATGGCTTCTAAATTACAATGATGTTTGATTGTGTATATCATTTAACAACTTATACTCAAATTAAATAGGTCTGCAAAAATGTTCTAATGTCTTTGTCCACAGAAGTCAATGGAAAAGGAATTTGGATACTATAGATTATTATTAAAGTGATTATTATAAGACTGTTTTAGGAAACTATGTTCCAATTTTATGTATCTGTAGAAATGTTCTCATGATTTTATTTAGAGAAGTTTAAAAAAAGGGTACTTGGATACTCTAGACTTGTATTACAGTGCTTGGTGTAAGAATGTCAAGAAACTTGTTTTCAAATTAATTATATCTGCAGAAATGTTCTAATGTTTATGTTCAGAGAAGTCTATACAAAATATCTGTGAGGGGCTGAGGTGGTAGCACAGCGGAAGGGCATTTGCCTTGCAAGTGGCTGACCTTGGATGGACCTCAGTTTAATTTAAGCTAGTTAACATTATATATTTCCCCATTGCATGATATAAACCAGAAAACAGTGCTAAGTATTAAGTTATTGCCTCAAATAGTACTAAGTACTGGGGCCAAAGCGGTGAAGCAGTAGTAGGGGGTTGCCTTGCACACAGCTGACCTAGGACAGGCTGCTGTTTGATCCTCTGGCATCCCATATAGTCCCTCAAGCCAGGAGAGATTTTTGAGCACAGAGCCAGGAGTAACCCCTGAGTGTCACTGGGTGTGGCCCCAAAATAAAAACAAAAACATAAAGAAACAACGACACAAAAACCTATGATATGTATTAGAGAAAGATATGGAAAAAAGCAGACTGCTTTGAGAATCATGTATGCAAAATCTAACCTACCATGCATGCTTTTACAGCCAAGTCTGCCCTCACAAGCAGTAATTCCTAGGAATTAAAAATTTCCTTACCACCTTACTTGCCTTTAACTGTTTTATTTTTCTATTTATTTCCCCAGTTTTTATCAGACCTATTTAAGTTAACAGCCTCTAGTTCATTTCTGGATGTTTCCACCTCCTGTGGAGAACATTACAACAAGGCTTTTGTAGCCCTTTTTAATTTCATAAACAGAAAATGGTGATTATTAGTTTAAACTCTGCTTTGCCCAGGGCAAAGACGTTTCTCAAGTTTCTCTTCCTTTTTGCCAAGCCCTTTGACATGTAAAAGTCCATTTGGATAGATACTTTTGTCTCTCACTTGGTCATTCCCCTCAGGTTGAAGTTGAATGAGTAAATACAAAAAGGTCAGTTTGACAGGCCCAGAGAGACCAGGAGGTTAGAAAGCCACCGGATCCCATGATTCTCTTCTGACTGGCATGTTTTTTAATTTAGGCGCGACTCTCTTCAGACCAGCTCACCCAGAGTTGGAAGAACAGTGTGGAGATTTATTTTAAACTCTAAAATTGAGGCACAAACAAAAATTAAAAATGTCTATATTTAAAAATTCAAATATAGTAATTCTCTTATAAGTATATTTGTATTGGGTGTGAAATTAACTTTAATATCTTGTAAATGTTTACTTAAAATGTTACTGCAGTTAGTTTTAAATGTAATAGAATGGCATTTTAAGGGCCGGATAGATAGCATGGATATAAGGCATTTGCCTTTCATGCACGAAGACGGTGGTTCGAATCCCTGCATCCCATATGGTCCCCTGTACCTGCCAGGAGTGATTTCTGAGTATAAAGCCAGGAATAATCCCTGAGCGCTGCTAGGTGTGACCCAAAAAACACAAAGCAAAAAAAAAAAAAAAATAGAATGGTATTTTATTTTCTTATATGCAAAGTTAAAAGAGATAATCAATGCTTCCTTATTTAACCACTCAATACACTATTATATTTTCTGCATACTTAAGTTTTGTTTTTTTTAATTATTAGTGTCAAAGTGCATTTGTGTTAGTTTATTCTTAATACATGCAAATAATAGCTATTTTTTAATTTTTATACCTTGTTATGTGAGAGATTCTAATAAATCCCTTGACAAGAAAATTTAGAAAATGTTGATAGTTATGAGTGCTAACAAATAGACAATAAGCTCAAAGTAAAGTGATTTATTGTAAGCCCACTGTCACCAAAATAAAACGAAAGATATTGAATTTGTTCTCTCCCAGAAATGTGATCTTAAACTAATCAGGGGTCACCTTATAAGCTTTACTTAATTTGACTGGCAGATATATGACATCTTTTAAAGGCACAAATCTAAACTTTTGCCTAGTGTGGATTCCTTGTTCTATATTTCTTTCACCTTTTATCTCCCCTTTTGAGCTATTTGTCAGAACCTACCAGATTCAGTGACAACTAATTTATGTATTAGTGAATAAAGCTAGGAAAAGTTTTGTTTTACACAGTTGATTCTATTTTGCCAATTTATGTTAGTTTTGGGGGCCATAAACAGCTATGCTATTGTCTTACTCTGAATCCTGAATTAAGGGGTCATTCATCTGGCAGACCTTAGATTACCTTAATGCAGAACCAGGGATTTAGCCTGTATCAAAAGCTTGGAAAATAAATGAAATATTTATCCTTAGGAAGGCAATAAGCAATGATCAACTAGAGTAGGCCCTGTGATTTTTTTTAATCAAATTTAAATTGTTTTTAAAACATGTGATAAACCCAATTGAATAGAAAATAGTCTACTTCCTAACAATTATAGATACTCTTGGTATTTTTATTTTATGTTATTTTTTTAAGAGAATTTACACCTTTGTGACTCAGAGCATACTCCTGTCTCTGTACTCTGGGATTATTCCTGGAGGGATTGGGGGACCATATGTGTTGCAGTGGCTTGAACCAGGAAAGGCCTTGTATAAATTCCTGCATGCTGTGTTATCCTTCTGCCTCCTAGTTTTATTATTACAGAGTTTTGTTTTGTTTTCAGTTTAGCCATTTGCCTTCTATATCCCACAATATCGACTTTGCATCAGCAGATACAGGATTGGTACTCTAAATATTTATGGCATACACAAATATAATTATGATTTTCACATGTAGATAAAAAAAGAAGGCTCACACGATAGATCTATGTATGAGACCTGGCTCTTCTTACTAAATTTACTGATTTTTGGTTAGTTTACTACTTTATAAATAGGAATAATGACTTCTGGTAACTATAGATTGATTAAATGATCAAAAAAAGAATAAGCTCTTAGCATAGAGCCTGGGGCATTCAATAAACTGGCATGACCTCCCTTAACATCTGGGTTTCAAATTGCTGGTTCCTTTGAAGAAACTTTCATATTGAAAATTCTCTGCTCTTGAGTTAGATTTTTATCTTTGTACTAAATCTTTAAATGTCTTTCCCTTCATATCCACTTACTTTGTAACAGTGTTTTAGAATTCTGACATCTGGATAAAAATTGAGGTTTCTTTGCTAATCAATTATAATTATAGAGTCATATTTCACATCATTTGCAATATTCTCAAAATACGTTCAAAATAGAACTAAGGTTCTTGTTTATTGTGAAATATGTTGACTGAAATATTATTACATTCTTTATCTTGTGACATTAAAATTGGTAGCTAACAACAAAATAATGCTTATATACTTGTGAATGTTATGAGTTATAAATGTTAATATCAATTAACCAAATAAGTTCAAATATTTTCTCATGTTTGTCTATCTAACTATTATAAAGTATGAAATAAATATTATTGTCAGCATTAGTAAGCATATGATTTTGATACTAAATTATTTTATTCATTGAGATAATTATGATTTTCAATAATTATTTTCACTATACTTCATCTTTTTCTTCTATGAGCTATAAATTGCTATTCTAATTTTAATATGCACTAAATACAAAAATATTTAGATATTTAAAAAATAAACTTATTTCTTTTCCCCTTCTCTCAAACTGAGGATGAGAACTGCTAGAAGGACTCTGCCCATTGTAGGCATACTTAATTTTTACCCCACTCTATTATGGTACTCTTCCCCAAACAAAACCACAAAACTCGAACTATCTAATCCTGCCTCGCAATCAGAGGGAGAAGCAATGGAGACACCAAGCCCAATCAGATATAAGATCACCAAGTAATAAACCGGAAACAGAGGGAATCACTCAATCTAGAAGACCCTGGGGAGAGGGTGGAGGATATGGGAGACAGAATGGGAATGGAGGTGGAGGGAGGACAACTTGGTGATGGGAATTCCCCTAATTCAATGTTTATTTGTAAATGGAATATTACTGTGAACAACATGTAAACCACTATGATTAAAATAAAAAAAATGTTTTTAATATAAAAAAAAGAAAGAGTTTAAAGAAAAAAAAAGAAAAAAGAAACTTATGAAATAACTAATGAAAGTTGCCTACTTTCACCTTCGGGGTAAAATAATTTAATTAGATGCAAACATATATGCACATTCAATTCTTTTCTGATTGTATTCTATTTTCTCAGATACAAATATATTGCTTATATATTGCAAATATATTGCTTATCCAAATTTATCATACAGCATTTATTTTTTATACTACCAAAACAAAATCACTCCTTCATAAAGAGGTAATAACTGCAGTCAATAATCTAAATAGCAACAAATAGGCTTCCAAGAATAATATTAGAAATATAACCAATTATATTTTTCAAAGTGATCAATTCTTATTCAACTTTGATTTCACTACCTTTCATTTTAGGTTTAGCTATAATTCAAAATATGTTGAGGAAGTGTGATATATGGATATACAAAATAAAAAATACTATAGTGTTGATACTATTTTCTACATGAATGAAACTTAAAAATAAAATGAATGCATAATGAAAAAATAGCTAAAAATGGCAGCATCTTTAAATTCCTTAAAACGGTACAGTAGAACAATTTTAATTCACCATCCACTTTTCCACTGATGCATATTTAGGCTGCATTTCCTGTTTTTGGATGTGAACATCCAGTAGATGTCTCAATGTAAGGTGATTTTAATCATGCAAAATAGTTTATAGTTATATTCTAAAATTCCTTGGATTTTCCAGTCTAGAAAATTTATAATACACCTGAAGGAATAGAAAAATTATTATACCAAAGAGCCTCCATAGACTAATATTAGTCCTAAAGTTCCCAGAAGACTTTATGTCATGAAATTTCCATAGCACCTTCAGTTCCTGCTGGGAAAATTATTACATGTTTCACAAATGTTAACAAGCTCCATTTTATTGCCCTCAGCTGTGTGAAGCTTTTATCATAAGTCCATTCTCCCAAATAGCCAATATATGCTGTTAGAGATATTAATTCACATGGACACTATCATAAATACCCATTTTTATTTGATGATATGAGTTAAATTTTATAGAATAACACTAAAAATGTCAGAGAAATATTCTGGCATTAGTAATATGGCTAGTCTGTCTCTCTCTGCCTCTCTCTCTCAATCTCATTCGTTCTTCCTGGGTTTTTATATTTTTGTGGATGACTTTGCTATCTAATTTGTCCTTGATCTCAACTTAAAAACATGTTATTTCCTTTTCCAATCATATTCCACTTGTCCTTTATCTCCTGGCTTACTAGGGAGCAGTTCTTTGTTATCTCAGACAAATTCCAATCAGAATGATGTTTGCTTAAAAAATGTCACTGGACACAGAAAATATCTACGTGCATCACAAAAGTCCTTGTGGGTTGAAAGTAGATCATTAACTTGCATTTTTTATATATTTCAGAAAGATTTAATCTTTAATTATTAGTTAATACTTATTTTATCACTCAGATTTGGTAGTTCTTTTTCAAATTGCAATTGCCTTGGTTACTCACTATGTTGTTTTAGGAAGCTGAAGTAGAATATTCCTTTAGAAAAAATTAGCAACCATTGTCAAAAATTGAATCACATATTGTTGAGTGTTTAAGGAAGTGAAGTTCTCTTTAAAAGTATCTAGATTTAAGGGTTATAGATACTTTATAGCAGGTAGAGACTGTATAGCAGTTGCCTTGAATGTATACATCATCCCTCAGCACTGCAAAAAGTTAACCTTGAACACAATACCAAAAATAATTCTGATCTGCACAGGATGTGCCTCTCCACTAAGAGAATCCAGAAAATAAATAAAATGTCTCCCTTTTTTCCATTAAAATATAATTGGGCTTACTCTTATAGTTTAACTTAGGATATTTTTTTTTAATTTTTATTGTGACTGAAGTTCATTACACAGGATTATTTACGGTACATAGTGACAATGAGTGAAGGGTATTCCCACCCCCAATGTTGTCCTCCCTCCACTCCTGTTCCCAGCATGTCTCTCATATCTCCCTCC
>PVKC010035535.1:0-13437 GCA_004027635.1 Crocidura indochinensis | reverse complement strand
TTTTTTTTTTTTTTTTTTTTTTTTTTTTTTTTTTTTTTTTTTTTTTTTTTTTTTTTTTTTTTGGTTTTTGGGCCACACCCAGTGACGCTCAGGGGTTACTCCTGGCTATGCGCTCAGAAGTCGCTCCTGGCAGGCACGGGGGACCATATGGGAACCGGGGGATCGAACCGTGGTCCGTCCTAGGCTAGCGCAGGCAAGGCATCAGACACCTTACCTCCTGCGCCACCTCCCGGCTCCCTATTTGAAGTTTTCTAATTTCTACTTTTATAACTTCCTTAGTCTTATTGGCTTCCTATTTTATGGTTTCTTTGAGTTCTTTGAACATCCTCAATATTGCCTCTCTAAAGTTCTTATCAGAGAGGCTATCTAGTTGGCCGATGTTAGGTTTTTAGAGCTACCTTTATTCATTAAGTGTGAGGGTATTTCTGTTCTACTTATCATACATTTGCAAGTTTTTATTTATATACATTGGTGGAGCTATGACTCACTAACATGAGTTCAAAAGATTTATTCGTTTCAAACAGTCTCCTGTTGAGACACTGCCACCAGTCATCTGTCCTATGTGTTTCTTAGCCATGCTTTTCTCATTGTGACTAACATTAATACAAACAGTTCTTTTGTTCCAAAAAACTTCCTTCCAAGCCACCATAGCCAGTTGTAGGTCATATTTTTCTTTCCATCATGGTCTTTTCTGGGTGTACTAACCAGAGTTGAAAATTATTCTTTTGATCCAAAAATCTGCAGACCACTTGTCACAGCCAGTTTCTGGTCTTATCTTTCTCATTACTACACTCTTCTCTAGCTGAACTAATATGAAATTTACTTTAAAATGCTTAATTATTGATTGTGTTTCTATGATTATTATTACGATAAATTGGTTTCTCAAGGCATTACTAATTATTCTGAGATGATTTCCGTCACCAGTATACTCAACTCCACACCACAAAGACTCCAGGTTTCTCCTAATCAGTCTCTTCTCCAAAATTAACCCAAAGGGGGAATATTTTCTCTTCATAAATTACAGACTTTGATCATTTCATAACTTTGGACATTGGGTTTTTTCCCATAAATTCATTATTTTCCTTAGTACTGCAAAGGACATGGTGCATGCTGATCACAATGAAAAATAGTGTATGTAGGTCACAAAACATAAAACCGGGGTCACTGGACTACGGAAATGTTCTATTTCATTTTTCAGAAAACTTTGATGTACCTTTCATTTCCTTCAATTTTTCCTTTTATATCATTTCCTCTTTTATATTGGATGGTAAGCAAACCCAGAGGTTCTCAGTAGTCTTTTTCTAGCTCTGTACTCTGGAATTACTCTTAAAATCCTGCAGTTCCATATATGTTGTTGATGAGTGAACTCAGTTCAGTCATGTACAGTCAATTACATTAACCACTGCTCTATCCTTATGATCTTTACAGTGTTTTCAATGCATAGTGAACCAGATAAATTCCCACAAAAAGTGAATGAGTGTGCCTTTGATCACATCTTTTCCAGCACTAATAGTTTTTCATTAATTGCATATGTGAACATATACATAGGGGTGCAGATTCTTCTTCATCTCAATCCACTTTCTCAGCTTCAGATTAATGAGATGGGAAATGAAAGTCTATTTCCAGCTGTCAACTGCAAAGTAAACAGAAGGGACTTTCTGTCCTTGCACCTATGTACTGGTCAAAAAAAAACTCTTTTAATACTCAGAAGTAACATCAAAAATCACTCAAAAAGTGTCATAGTTAGTCCTTGATTACACTTTCTCCTGTGTATCCAAAATTTCTAAAAGAATCTTATCGAACTACTTCTGAAGAAAGTTCTATTAATGTACTCATTTAGTGTCATAACCTAACACAAAGGAGAATAACAAATTACAGGCAAGAAGGATATATCTTTGTCACCCATAATGAATAGCTACTGCAAATAGTTTGTTCCTATAAGCACAATACCAACATTCCAAATAAACTAAGAGTCCTACACAAATAGCACACTGACATAACAAACAGGTGAAAGCTATTGAAACAGGAGATGCATCTGTGTGTAGTTGATGAGATATAACAGTATTTCTACATTCTATGGATGAGTTCCTACCCACATAAGCTAAATAAGTTCAAACCCAGTATAGATACCCCTTGCTTAACGGCCTACCTGTTTAACAGCCACTCACACAACCATGTATTCACCATCATTTTATTTTCAATATCCTTTTTCCATCTTGTACACTCTACAGTACAGTACTGTGCTTTTTGGTGCTCTAATGTTCCTACTTTACTAACTTTATATCTGTGATACATTGCAGTACTGTGTGTAAATTACACATACTAAGCAAATTAAAACAAGTGAGAGTTTTCAGTTTGATCTTTCTCATTATTTTACTTATTCAGAATACTATATTGTATGTACTGTACTACTGTATACAGTAGATGCAGTTTCTCACTTAATGACCAATTTGCTTAACAACCAAGTCTTCGAAATGGAACTTGGTCGTCAAGCGAGAGTATCTGTACTAGTGTTCTAAGACACAACAAACAACCAAGAAGAAATATAAAATAAGTAGAAAGAGACTAATTATTACTTAGGAAATAATAAGAAAGACTGCCCTAAAATGACTACAAAAACTACAAAAAAATTACTACAAAAAAAAAAAAAACAACCTAAGCAAAAAGTAAGCTGTTAGATTTAAAGTAATCATTTTAAACAAGCTTCACATTCAGGATGAGAGTGGTTGAATAGGGAATTAGAAATTTTTAAACATTCACTGAAGTTATAGGTCTAAAAAATGCATAATTTTAAAAAAATGTAATAAAGGTTTTCAATAGCAGAATGACTGAATGAGCAAAGGAAGTGATACTGAGCTGTAAACAGACACTAAAATGTGAAAACAGCAAAAAAGTTGAAAAATCAATAATAACAAGAATAGCCAGTGCAGTAACATGAAGAATAATATTTATATTACTGTGATCCCAAAAGGGAAGAAAAAGAGAATTTATTATGACATGTATTGGTGAAAGGAGAAGCTAAAATGCTTCACAATATAGGGGGAAAAGGTATCAATTTGTAAAAAAAAAAAAAACCCTAGATTTCGAAATAAAGAGACCCAAGAAATTGACACCAATAAATGTTATAATTCAAAATACAAATCTTATGGGATGGAGAGTTTCTACAGTAGATAATGCACAAGCCTAACATGCAGTCACCCTGGGCTCAATCCGGCATCAAATTTTGTTCCCAGAGGCCTGTCAGAAATAAACCCCAAATAGTTAGGAATAGGTTCTGAGCACAGCCTAATCTGACCCAAAAATAAGACTAGACAAAATGACAAACCTTAGAGATAAAAACATCCTAAACACAGTAAAAGCAGAACTGCTTTCCTGTTGCTGAAGATGCACTCTTTACCTTACCAACATGGGATCCAAGCACATTTAGCTGTAATTCAGCCCTCTTCCATAGCCCCTGGTGGCCCAGTTTTGATGTTTGTCTTGCCATGATCCAAAAATTACTCAGATATTATTACATCCATTTGAAGATATTCCCAAAAAAAAATCTCCTATTTTTCTGACTACAAATGACTACAAAAACTACAAAAAAAACGGACTACAAAATAGCTAAGCAAAAAGTAAGCTGTTAGGTTTAAAGTAATCATTTTAAACAATCTTCACTTTCAGGATGAGAGTGTGTGAAAATGGAATTAGAAAATTTTAAACATTCGCTGAAGTTATAGGTATATGTAGATCATAGCAGTTTTATCTCTCAGGCAATATACAAATTTAAACTCAGTCACCTCAACATTGCAATCAGTCTATAATTTTCTCAGAATACTTAAATAACCCTGCATAGTTAGGAAAATAACTGGAAATGTGTATGTATCTAGTAACAATTTGGAGAAAATTCAACAGATCACTTCTTAAATAATGGAGAAGTTGAAACACTACCATTACGATTCACAAAATTCAAAGAACAACGGGGACACTAAGGAACTCAAAAACAATTGCAGATAGGAGAGAAAAAGCAGGAAAATCAAAACAATGTCTTTGAACAAAAATCAACAAATCACTAGCCAGTATAATTAATCAAGCAACATATAAAAATTAACTAACCAAAAGACCTCTTTCAGAAAAGGTGACAATCTCTACAAGTGAAATTAGAGGAGGGAAAGTGCATGCTATCAAGTCATAGTAACAGAATCACGGATAAACAGATAGATGACTTTGAAGTAAAATTACAAGCCAGCATTGATACTATGTCAAAAAGTAAAAGAAAAACAAATGGTTGGAAGAACGTGTAAGGTACTTAATGAACAAAGACAAGAAAATTAATTTCTGTACTATAAAAATTCCACCCCCATAAGAATATCCCAAAAGACAGTGGGGAAGCCTATATTTCCTTTATAAGTTGAAGACCTTGAAAATACTAATTCTTAACCTGTTTATCTACAAATGCAAGGTAGTATCCAGCAACAATTGATTCCCTTAATTACTTTTTTGTCCCCCAATTCACAATATAGACCAGGCAAAAGCCCTGTGTTATGTGTATATGGGGTACATTTACTGTACCTCCTCTTTCTATACAGTCAGTATAAAGAACAGAGTCTGTGGTAAGAATTGGGAGGCCTTATCTTTTCTTTTCTTTTTTTAGAAATATATATTTAATATGTATTTATATATATTTAATATTAACTTAATATATATACATATATATATATAATCCTTCACCAGTGCAACATTCCCATGACCAATATTCCAAGTGTCTTTCCTCCCCACCCCACACTGGCCTGTACTCTAGACAGGTTTTCTACCTCCCGCATTCAGCCAAATTTTGTTATGATAGTACTCAGTGTAATTATTTCTGAGACTGCACTAAACAATACCTGTGGTAAGCTTCATGTCAGGAGCTTTATCCAACCTTTGTGGAAAGCAATATGGAGATTTCTCCAAAAGCTGGAAGTTGAGCTCCCATATGATCCAGCTATACCACTCCTAGGGATATATACTAGGAACACAAGAATACAATACAAAAATCCCTTTCTCACACCTATATTCATTGCAGCGTTGTTTACAATAGCCAGACTCTGGAAGCAGCCTAGATGCCCCTCAATAGATGAGCGGTTAAAGGAACTATGGTACATATACACAATAGAATATTATGCAGCCGTCAGAATAGATGAATTACATGGATGTATATGGAATCTATTATGCTGAGTGAAATAAGTCAGAGAAAGAGAGATAAATACAGAATTGTCTCCCTCATCTATGGTCTTTGAGAAAAATGAAAAACATTTGTGTAATGATTCTCAAAGACAAAATAGAGGAGGATTGAAGGGTCCAGATCCTGATATGAAGCTTAATTACTTTTTAAACTCATTTTTGTTTATCTTTTCCTTTATATCTATACGTGAGGTATATATACATATTTGATCCTGTTTTTGTTTTCTTCTCTTCCTTAACTTCACCTGTTAAGTGCTATGCTGGGTACAAAAACCTACAAGAAAAAGTCTTGTCTGGGATTAAAGTTTAGGTCAAAACCAGGGCACAGAGAAGATGAAGCCTGACACTCTCACCCCCAAATGCACCAGAAATATAAGATAGCACCATTTCTTTTTACAATGGCATATAAAAAGGGGGAATTTTTACATATAGAAGCATGCTCTTATCTATTAGGGATAAAAACTCACGCATTTTACAATAGAGGGGCACCTCCTAACCTTGAACATATGTCATATGTTCCCATTTTAGACTCCATGTGATAAGACAGTGACTGTTCAATCTTGAGCCCTAGATCTCAGATATAGAACCGACACAGTTCTCTGAAACAGCTCCAGGAACCAAACTCCTTCTGTGACATTCTTAATATTGCTCTGACACCAATATGTGCTAGTTTTGATATGACATCCTGACAATGAGGAAATGGCAATAACTTGGTCAAATAGCAAGTTGTCTTAATTCAACACCTAACGATAAGATGAAATCAGAAGATACATTATCCTTTGATCTGTGCAAAAGCCAAGATTGCTAATTACAGAAGACTGACTCTGACCACCATGACTGGGCAGAATGTATCCTGAGACGAATAAAAAATACCCTAGTATAGGCTTTGGCCTACGATTTGTACAACAACTAAGATCTCAAATTCCAGAGGTCTGGCTGAGACAACTGCAACTAAGCAGAACTTCTAGAAATATAATGGAAGACTCTATCCTAGCCTTCATCCTGAAATTGATGCGAAAACCAAGTCCACCAACTATTGAAGACTGATTAAAACAACAGTGATGGAACAGAACTTATGGAACTGTAAAGAAAGACTCCATCCTAGGCTCCATCTTATGACATGTGCAGATACTAAGATCACTAGCTACAGAGGCCTGATCTTATCTTCCACTAGAAAGTACACACAGGACATTCTCTAGAACAGATCACATTTTAGGTATAAGTGTACCTTTTACAAATTACATAAGTGTAACTTGCAATAGTCCACACATAAGTTTTATACCCTGCATCTTTCAGAATACAATTCCAGAGATAAAAATTTGATTATTAAAAAGTGTGGTTAAAATCTAACAGCTAGAGACTGAATAATTAGCTGTTTAATAATGACTTCACCAAAAAGAAAATCAAGGAAGAAATATAAAGTTTCCTTGAACCTAATGGGATTAATAAAAATAAACAATTACCAAAATCTATGGGACACAGCAAAATTAGTCATTAGGGGGAAACTCACAGAGATACAGGCCTGCATAAGGAAAGAAGAAAAAGTTAAAATCAACCACCTAAATTTAGGCATTAATATCTGGAAAACCAAGAAAAAATAAACACTAGGAGAAGAAAATAAATAATAAAACTAGAGAAGAAATTAATCATACAGAAATTAAGAACACAATAATAAGAAGAATGAGTCTAGAAGCTGGTTTTTCAAAAAAGTAATAGATATGTGTATGGCAAGACTCACAGGAAAAAAAGAAAAAGTGCTCAAATAAATTAGATTATAAATAAAAGGAGATAAATTATAGCAAAACTCTCAGAAATTCAATATATCAGTGATATTTATGAAAATATACTATTGACAACATTCCTATGTTAAGCTATAAAACCTAAAAGGAATGGAAATTATCCTGAAAAAATCATCTCCCAAATTTGACTGAAAAGGGGTAACAGAATGAAGATGAAGATAGGCTAATCACAGCAAGAAAGTTGAAATAGTAATTAATAGACTCCTAAATAATAAAGTCCAAGCACAGATGGATTTACTAGTGTGTTTTAACAAATGTTTAGAGAAAAATTGCTGCTATCGATCTTTAAACTCTTCCAAAACATTGAAGAGACAGGAACCCTCCCTAAAATGTTCTATGATTAAGCTGATACCCAAAGGTGTCAGAGATGAAAACAAAAAAATTTACAGACCAGTCTCAATGTTGAACATTTATACAAAAATCTTTCACAAAATTTTAACAAATAAAATCCAATAGCACATCAAAAATTATATATTATGATCAAATTGGTTTGATTCTAGGGTTGCCTGAGTAGTTCAATGAACACAAATCAATTAACATTTTATATCACATCAGTAAATGGAAAGATAAAGTTCACATGATTATATATAGATGTGGATAAAGTATTTGGCAAGATCTAACATATTTCTAATTAAAACCCTAAACAAAATAGGAATGGAAGTAGCCAACCTTACTCAAGATCATAACAGTAATCTATAAATGCCAATATCCATTATTACTATTATTATGTAAAATGGAAAATATTCCTACTGAGGTCACATACTAGGCAAGACTATCTGTTATCTTATGCATAGAAACAAGTTCTTACTTGTTTGTTCTACTAGGAATAAGAACTCCTGAATTTTATAATACACCTTCTCACCTGAACAATTTGTCACTGGGACTCAAATTAGATCTCATGTGATCAGATATTGACCATTCAATTTCGAACCCCGAATCCCAACCTTAGAACTGACACAGTTCTTTGCACCAGCACCAGGAATCAAACTCCCCCTGGAAGTTAGCAGCAGGGTAGGTTCATATAATATCCCAATGAGGAGGAAACAGCAACAATGGTGAAATAAAATCAGCAGACACTTCATCCTTTGATCTGTGTAAAAACCAAGATCACTAATTACTGAAAACTGAATACAACAACCATGACTGATCAGAACTTTTGGAACCATAAAGAAAGACTCTATCCTAGACTTTGTCCTAGGATCTATGCAAAAACCAAGATCTCTAATTACAAAGGACTGACTTTGACAACCACACTGAGCAGAACCTTTCCTGGCACCATAATCATTCTATTCTAACCTTTTTCTGATTCATTTCAAAAAGCAAAATAATTGCCATAACCATCCATGTATAAGCAAATTTAATACATTTATTTTCCTGGCAGGCACAAAGACCATATAGAATGCCAGAATCAAACCCAGGGTGTTTGGGTCACCCTCATGCAAGACAAATGTCCTACCACTGCACTATCACTCTGGTCTAGAAATTCACTTTCCTAATAGCTGTATAGTATTCTGTTGTTTATATGTACCTTTGTTTTATTTTAAACACTTAACTGTTTTCAGGCACCTGGATTTTTTACAGGTTCTGGCTATAATGCTCCTATATATAGGAGTGTAGGGACATTGTCGTAGGGTATATTCTAATAGTGCTATTGCTGGATCACATAGAAATCAATTTCAGGTTTTTGAGAAATAGCCACACTGTTTTCTATATGGGCTGGACCAGTTGGCATACCCACAGCAGTAAATAAAATTTCCGTTCTGCCCATATTCATGCCAACACTGGATGTTCTTGTTCATTGTGATGCATGTCAGTCTCTGTGGTGTGAGATTCTACCTCATGTTTTTACTTGCATTCCCTGATGATAGTGATGTGGAATATTTTTATGTGTCTTTTGGCCATCACATTTCTTTTTCTTTCTTTCTTTTTTTTTTGATATAGTAATGTCTGTTTATTCCTTTTCCCCAATTTTGGATGGGTATTTTTTGGTGGTAAATTCTGTCAGTTAACTTGTATATCTTAGATACTAACCCCTTATCAAGATGGTTATTGGGTGAAAAATTTCTCCCATTCCATGGATAGCGTTTGTATCCTAGTATTCTAGTCACTATTTCCTTTGTAGTGTAGATGCTTCTTAGTTTAATGTAGTCCATTTGTTCATCTTTGCTTCCAATTATTTGGTCAGTCATGTTTTATTCTTGAAAATGACTTTAGTCTCAATGTCATTAAGTATTTTGCCTATGTTTTATCTATGTGCCTTATGGTTTTAGGTCTGATACCATAGAATTTAAACCATTTAATTTGCCCTTGGTGTGTGCTGTTAAAGAGAGTTCTAAATTCACTTTATTTTTGCTTTTAACTGACCAGTTATATCAATATTACTTGTTGAAGAAACTTTCCATGCTCCTTTTGTATTTATTGTTCCTTTATCAAAAATTAATTCATTTGATTAGTTAAATAAAAAGATTGTATGCCTTGAGCTCAGTCTTTGAATAGGCAAGTGTATTTCATTGATCTGAGGAACTGCTTTATTCCAATACCATATAATTTTAATGACTACTGCTTTTTTGTTTTTTGGTTTATGGGCCACAACTGGTGACACTAAGGGGTTACTCCTGGCTTTGTGCTCAGGAATCGCTCCTGGCTTGAAGGAATATATGAAATGCCTTGAGATCGAATCATGGTCTGTACAAAGTTAGCCACATGGAAGGCAAACTCCCTACCACTGTGCCATTGTTCTGGCTCCTAATGATTACTGCTTTTAAGAATAATTTTATGTTGGGGAAAGTGATATTTTCCATCTTATTTTTTCTAAGGCAAGTTTAGCTATTCATGAGTGTTTATTGTTCCAACTGAATTTCAGGAGGGTTTGATCCACTTCTTTGGAAATTGTTATGAGTATACTTAGAGAGAGAGATTGCATTAAATATTTAAAATGCTCTGAGGAGAGTTGGCATTTTATTTATATTATTCCTCCAAATTCATGAGCAGGGTATGTCTCTATTTCCTTTTGCCCTCTTTTACTTCTTGTAGCAGTATTATATAGTTTTCTTTGGATGGATCTTTTACCTCTTTAGGTAAGTCAATTTGAAGGTACTTAATTTTCTGAAGCATAACAGTAAATGGCTTATTTTTTCAATAATTTTTATTGTGTCCAAAGTGAACTACAAGTCTTTCACCATAAGAGTAATATTTAAGGTACATCATGACAATACAATAAATCAAAGACATTTCCACTACCAGTGTTGTCCTCCCTCCACCCCAATTTCCAGCATGCATCACATATCTCCCTCTCTTACCCCCCACCCTGGTCTGCTAGAGTTAACTGCTCCTTTCTGTTTATAGCTTATTGTAGATTGGGTAATGATTCTGTTGACATTGACTTTGGGTTTGGTGTTTGAGTCTGATCATTTTTATTTCCACTCAATGTTCATACAACTGTTTTGTCTTGGTTCCCTCCATTTTTCCCCCTTCAATTCATGAGGCAGACCAAGATGATTCATGTTATGTGGTTCTGTTGGGAAAAAAATCAACAACAACAACAAAACTGGGAGATTTCTTCTAGAGTTTATAAATATTGATTTAAAAAAAGAAAGGGAAGAAGGATAAAAACTAAAACAAAAACAAAGACAAAAATCATAGTGTATGGATTACTTTTTGAGCCATTGGTCCTACTTGCTAGACTTTTTTTGAGTATCATCACATCTTTGTTCATCAAGGATATTGGTCTAATGTTTACTTTTTTGTGGACTTTGTCTTCTTTTGGTGTCAGGATGGCATCAACTTAATTGAAACCTTTTTGGAGTGATTCTGTTTTTTCAATTTCCTGAAAAAGCTGAAATGAATTGGCAACAGATCTTCTCTAAATGTTTGAAATAATTCACTAGGGAATCCATATCAACTTGGGATTTTGTTTGTTGAATCCTTTTGATTACCCTTTCAATTTCCAAAATAGTGGTATATCTGTTCAGATATTCCAGATCACCCTGGTTCAAACTTGGGATGAGACAGTGACCAAGATTTTATCCATTTCTTCCAAATTTGATTGTTTTGTGGAAAAAATTTTCTGAAACTAAGCTCTGATTTCCCTTTAAATTTCTGTAGTATGTGTAGTGGTCTTCCATTTTCATTTCTGATTTGGTTTATTAAGTTTCTTGCTCTCTTTCTTTATGAGCATTGTTAATGATCTATTGGGCTCTCTGATTTATTCAAAAAACTTACTCTTGAATTCATTGATCTTTGGTATAGATTTTTTTGGTTTGCTGTTAGTTTCTTCTCTAAACTTTATTATTTTTCCATTTTCATATCTTTGTTTATATAGTAATAATATTCCAATTTTATATGCTCTTCCATTGTTATTTAGGTAGGCATTTTCTTCTTTACTGATGAATGCTTCCAAAGCAAAACATTTTTCTCTTTATACTGCTTTTGGGATGTCCCACAGATTCTGCTAATTAATGTCATAATTCTCATTTGTTTCCATTAATTCTTTGATTTCCTCTTTGATTTTGTCTCTTACCAACTTATTGTTCAGTAATGAGCTGCTTAATTCCCATTTGGTGGATATTTATCTTTTAGTCTGCTAGTACTTCACTTCTATTTTCAATGCATTGTTACCTGAGATGATAGTTGATACAATTACTACCTTCTTGATTTTATGGAGATATAATTTTGACCATCAAGTGGTCTATCTTAGATAATGTTTCATGTACTTTATAGAACAATATGTATGCAGCTTTCTGGTGAAGTGTGTGTATACATATTTATATTGATATATATGCTGATATATATACAGCATATAAGTATACACACACACACACACACACACACAAACACACACACTAAGTCACTCTCTTACATTTCTTTCTTCACAACCAGTATATTCTTGTTCAATTTATACTGGTTGACCTCTCATTGGTTAATAGAATGGTGTTGAAGTCTCCCACTATTTTTTTTTCTGTTGATACTAATGTCATTTTTAAAATATATCAGAAATTGTTTTGAATATTTTGCTGTTCCCTCATTTGGTGCATCGATGTTTAGGAGTGTGATTTCTTCCCAGTCTACATATTTTGATTATTAAGAAATGTTCATATCTCTCTCTTATAAACTCTTACTAAGCCTAAATTCTTTTATATTTGATATTAGCATGTCTACTTCAGTCTTTTGTAAGAGAGTTTTTTGCTTGATTGATTGCTCTGCAACATTTGAGATTATGTTGTTTGCTCTTACTATTAATATGCTTTTCATGCAGGCAGCAAAAAGTTGGATTCAAAATTTTGATCAATTTTGTCCTTCTGTGTCTCTTAATTGTTTCATTTAGTCCATTAAAATTGATAGATATGATTATCAGGAGAGTAGAAGTTATCTTTCTGTAGAACTTTGGTGTATTTGTTGGGTCTGCCTTGCCTTAAAGTAGAACCTTTAGTTATTTTTCAATGCTGATTTTGAGTCTGTAAATGTTTCTGAGCCACTGGTTTTTTTTGTTTGTTTTTTTAAGAGCTATAGACATAATAGTAGTAGGTAAGAAACTTACCTGGCCTCCCTTCAACCACTGTAATACCCTGCAACACATATGGTTAGAAAAGCCAGCAATAGCGCCCAGAGAGTTAGCACAGCTGCATTTGCCTTGCAAGCAGCCGATCCAGTACCAAAGGTGGTTGGTTCGAATCCCAGTGTCCCATATGGTTCCCCATGCCTGCCAGGAGCTATTTCTGAGCAGACAGCCAGGAGTATCCCTGAGCACCGCCAGGTGTGATCCAAACAAACAAACAAACAAAAAAAAAGAAAGAAAAGAAAAGAAAAGCCAGCAATAAGTCCTAAGGACATCTGAATGTGTATGTAGCTCAAATCCTCATTCTCTGACCAACTGATATTTTTTTTTTTACTTTTTAATCACTGTATGTGCCAGTATTTTATTTTATTTTTTAGATAAATCTTTATTTAAGCACCATGATTACAAGCATGTTCATAGTTGGGTTTCAGTCATAACAACAACCCCATGAGCTATTATTAGTCCATGAAAATCTGTATACTTCCTTCAAACCCGAATGAATGTCTGAATTAATGTCTGGTGAAGTATTCTTGGTGAGACATTCATTTGTTGATTTTTTTAGACTATATTCCACTGCCTTCTGGTCTCAAGAATTGCTTTTGATAAATATTTTAATCTGTAGAATGCTATTTTGAATGTAGTTGGTCATTTTTGGCCTGCTTTTTTCACTATTCTATCCCTATCAGTAGTATTAATCATTGTGGTTAGGATGTACCTTGGGGTGTATTTCTCTGGAATTTTTTTAGCTGGCACTCTTTGGGCATCCACTATGTGTGGTTTCATGCACTACTTAGCTCTGGAAACTTCTCAGAAATGATGTGCTTGTCTATTGATTTTTTCATGGGGTTTTCTTCCTGAGCCTCTGGGACTTCAATCATT
>PVKC010035534.1:0-13439 GCA_004027635.1 Crocidura indochinensis | reverse complement strand
TTATTCCTCAGCTTTGATTCTATCTATACCATATAGGAGTGAGAAAATCTAGCATTTGATTATCTCCCTATGACTTACTTTAATTAACATTAAACCCTCTAGTTTCATCCAAATTGTAGTAAAAAGCAGAATTTCATCTTTTATGATAGTTGCGTGATATTATAGTGCATCTATATACATTATTTTTATCTCCTCATCTGTATTTGAGTTGTTTTCTAGTCTTTATCAGTATAAACAGTTTTGCAATTTGCATAGGTAATGCATTAATATTTTTGATTTGATATTTTTGTGTTTTGGGGATAGATACTTAGTAAAAAAAATCACTGGGCAAAATGGGAGTTCTATTTTTTATTTATTGAGAGTCTCTGTACTTTTTTTTCTATAGGCTGAAGCAGATATCACCTCCACCAATAGTAAATTAGGGTTACTTTTGCACCACATTCCAGACTACATTCATTGTCTCTGATCTATATAGCAGTTGTCCTCAAACTACGGCCCGTGGGCCACATATTATATTTGTTCCCATTTTGTTTCTTCACATCAAAATAAGATGTATGCAGTGTGCATAGGAATTTGTTTGTAATTTTTGTTTTTTACTATAGTCTGGCCCTCCAATGGTCTGAGGGACAGTGAACTGGGCCCCTGTTTAAAAAGTTTGAGGACCAGAGCATTCATACTCATTGTTCTTTTTTTGTTTGTTTGTTTGTTTTTGTTTTTTTGTTGTTGTTTTGTTTTTTGTTTTTTTGGGTCACACCCGGCAGTGCTCAGGAGTTACTCCTGGCTCCATGCTCAGAAATTGCTCCTGGCAGGCACAGGGGACCATATGGGGCACCAGGATTTGAACTGATGACCTTATGCGTGAAAGGCAAACGCATTACCTCCATGCTATCTCCCGGGCCCCTCATTGTTCTTATAATTTGCATTTCTCTAGTAATTAGGAATGTTAAAACACTTTTTATCTTCAATATGTTTATTGCACATCTGCAAGTTTTCTTTGAAAAAGTGTCATTCCAACTCCTATTATTTTTTTTTTGATGAGTTTTCTTTATTGTCTATTAAAGGCACTGAGAAATCTCATAGAAAAAAATTTTCTTTTTATCTTATTATTTTTTTTTTTTTTGCTCATCCCAACTCATGGAACCCATTTATTGTATAGTGCTTACTTCTATATCATATTTTCTGGAGTATAAGATGACCCTCTAATTTTACAGTATCGGACCATATTTTATATTACTCTATATTGTTTTGCTGCAGCACGGTTATTGTGTTCCTTGGCAAAGTTTACAACGTTCCTGTGCTGCAACTGTATGTACCACAGTGAGGCAATCACAACAAGCAAAGGTTCAAAGGTTCTACTGTAATAGACTTCCTCTCTGACTCTGGCCCATCTGAGCAGGCTTTTTTGACAGTGTAGATTAGGGTACAGAACATTGTCTAATTTGCATGCATAAAAAGCCTGCTTGGATTGACTGAGCTGCAGTGATTGGTGCAGGATAGAGTTGGAAAATTCGTTTTGTGGCAATATCCAGACGATTTTCCTTTTGTGGCATATCAAAACGTTTTTTGGGGTATACTCAGCGTATAAGACGGCCCCCCGATTTTCGGTTGACTTTTTTTTTGTTTTGTTTCAAAAGTTGTCTTATGCTTCGGGAAATAACGTAATCATGTTTCAAATGCTGGCTATTCAAAAAACTAGAATAACAGTCTTCACTCTTTGAAATGTCTTCTTTTATACTGTCTTTTTTCAGTTTTAATTTGCTTCCTCACTACTGTTGTCTAACAGGGCTAATTTGCTTCATAGCCTCATTCCTAGCAAATTATTTTATTTCTTCATTAACTGAAATTGTAAAACTTGAATCTGAGTATTCAGATTCTGTTCCAAGGAGCAGAATTTTATCTATCTGATGATCTTTCTTGGAGTGCCATCCTTTAATAAGTTGTACAAGCATCACGATTGTCTATCCCAAACTGGCATGCCTAGGAATAATAAGTCGCCATCCATCTCTTCAGAATTATTCTCTCTTCACTTCTAAATCTGATGAAAGCTACTAGAACAGCCTTTAGGACATTGAAAAATGCTTGAGGATATGAGGCAAGATGAAGGATAGAGACCTGTTTATTCTTAGCTTCCACAGTAAAAAGATCAACCAGAAAGATTACATATTTTTCTGCATATAATGCAAGTAATACTTTTCAGAGATGACCTATAGAGGCAGATGCTAAGGACTGTTCATCTTTCTTTTAATGCTTGAAAACTGTTTCATAGAGTGGGCAGCCAAGCAGTAATATATTTTACCAAAATATTGTTGGTTGGCCTTTGCTTTAAACCACATTATAGGCATGTGTATTTTATGAACTTGACAACATTTTTTTGAGCACTACCTTCTTCACACCCAGTGACATTCAGGGGTTACTCCTGGCTATGTGCTCAGAAGTCGCTCCTGGCTTGGGGGACCATATGGGAGCCGGGGGATCGAACCGCGGTCCATCCAAGGCTAGCGCAGGCAAGGCAGGCACCTTACCTCCAGCGCCACCGCCCGGCCCCTGCACTACCTTCTTCAAAACTTCATGTCAAAAATTCTGATGGTGGGACTACAGAGAAGGTCCAGTGAGTAGGACACTGGTCTTGTACAGATTAAACCCAGGTTCAATTTCTGGTATAGCATTTGGCTCCCCAAATGATGGATGGCACTCCAAGAAAGATCATCAGATAGATAAAATAGATAATAGAGCCAGGATTATTTCCTGAACACAATTAGATATGGACCTCAAAAAAATAAAAAACATTTTGATGTAATAGAGATTGCATTTTCCAAGACAACTACAATATTTCATCCCTTTCCACTTATCCCTCTTAAAATGTAATTTTAGCATTCTTACCAATATGGTGTGGTTCATATTCTCATTTTCTTAAAATTAGTGCACTTTTATGCTGTTGTGACTAATGCAGAATTTCTGGATCATTCAGACTTCAGAAACTAGGTGGTAAGAGGCAAGAAAGTAAATACACTGCTTATTGGAATTTCTTCTAGAAATTTCACCTGTCATGGGCCTGAAACTTGGCATTTTAAGGTTTTCCTATTCCCCTCAGAAGGGTCCTATGTACCAAAGGCTTATTATGCCTGTAATCTAGTTTAAATTACTAAAATCATTTTCTCTAATTCAAATTACCAGGGCCTTCCATGTCTCTACCTGCAACAGTTATAAGAGCCTAAATATCATGAGATTAGATCAAAAGGTATGCTTTAGGAATTAGTGAAGATAAGAAGAAGAATCAAAAGAAATGTTCTATGAGAGTAAATTGATTCAAGTTTTCACACTGAAGAGAAGATAATTTTATATTTCAGGCCTGCTATATATGGTTGCTGAAAGTCTCAACAAAATTGGAAAAGCAATGTTTTTGAGGAAGGACCATTTTGGGGAACAGGGAGCATCCTATCTATTGGTTCTTGGGGGGTGTTCATGACTCTATGTTTGAGGGGAGCTCCTGACAGTGTTCAAGACTATGCAATGCTAGGGATTAAATCTGTGCCTCCTGCATATAAAGCCGGTGATCAGACCTCTGAATTATCTCGTCTGTCTGTTATGGAGCAATGTTTAAATCAAATTTCTAAAATACAGCTGGTCAGAAAATTTCTGAACTAACTAGAAAATTAGAACTAATTAGAATTTTTATTATTATGTTGACTAAAAGTAAAATAATTTTATGTATTATCTTATTTGATTACCATAAAGTCATGAGTTGTTTTTTTTGTTTTTTGTTTTTTTATTTTTTTTTTGTTTTTGGGCCACACCCAGTGACGCTCAGGGGTTACTCCTGGCTATTCGCTCAGAAGTCTCTCCTGGCAGGCACGGGGGACCATATGGGGAACCGGGGGATCGAACCATGGTCTGTCCTAGTTTAGCACAAGGCAAGGCAGGCACCTTACCTCCAGCGCCACTGCCCAGCCCTGAGTTGTTTTTTTTTTTTAATTGAGAATGTCAGGGACTGGGAGATCATACATTTGGTTAAGGTGCTATTGACTTTCTGAGCATCACAGGATATAACCCTGCCCTCTGAGGAACACTGGAATGGCTTTAGTGGTCCCAAGTTTCACAGAATCTGAATAGTCCTGCATCTTCAGGCATAGTATTGAGTTTCAGGCCTGATATCACTCTTACAAGGTACACCAGATAAACTCATTAATTTAATTTATTCATTTTGAATCTTATTTTCTGAGTTATCAAATCAAAAATAGTTAATGGGATGGTTGAACGTCTATAAGTAATATATTAAAGAGCAACAAGCCCTAGTAAGGGGCCTTAGGTTACAGGTCTTGAGCTAAAGATTTCCAATCTGGAATGCATACTCTGGAGAGAAAATGGTGTAGGGATAAGACCAAGTCATCATTCACTTGACATGGGCAGACAGCACAGGGGCAGGAACATTGTAATCTAGACTAGGAGCAAAGGACAGAATGGGTGACATTACACTGGCAAAAGGAGAGGCATGAATATGTGGTAAGGATCCTGATCTCTCTACTTGCACTGTAAAATAAGTTTCAGCCTCCTGAGAATATGAATTGTATATATAAATATGTCATACATTATCAAGAATCCATGAGCTCAGGATAAATATACTTTTGTAATAACATCACCAGGTATTATCCCTGGAGAATCCCTAACACAGTGCTTAGGAGAATTCCATCAATTGTAAGTGCACATTGCTTAGGAGGTCTCCCATCCAGTTATGTGTTATGAATACATGTTTCAAATTGATCAGTGAAACATGATTACTTTTGAAAAAGAAACAATCCCTAAATGTTTGTAGTAGCAAATGTAAATGTAATGTAGTAAATATAATGGCAGATAAAAATGGAATACCACCTGTGCCATAAGAATAGTTTAAAACATTGTTGGGTTTTCTGAAATTGACTCATAAATGCTCAAATAAAATAGTTAATGACAGTAAGAAAGTGATACCAATTCCACAATTTTAGATGCAAATTAAATGATGCTTTTCTTGTAGTAATTTTGTGCTTTTAGTTACATTGTCCTGAAGTATTTTTGTGGTTCTGATATACTTCTGATCATAAAAATATAAACTTGAGTGAGTGATATCTCCCCTCTGTACACTCTGGCCTTTTCCCTAAAGAAAATAATGAAACAAAGACATGTTATGGATTTATTTATTTTGTTAAGAATTTCTAGTTATATTTCTAGAGGACATACCCAAGGTAGCATTTCTAAAAATGTATTTCAGAGGCCAGAGTAGTAGTAGTATAGTGGGTAGGCTGCTTGCCTATATGCAGCCAGCTCATGTTCATTTGCTTGCATCCTATATGACTCCCTCAAGCCTTACTAGGAATAATCTCTGAGTGAAGAGCCAGGAGTAAGCCCTGAATACAGCCTGGTATGTAGCCTAAAACAAAGCAAATGAAAAACTTTATAGAAAGCATAGCAATTTACCATAAATTTTCTCACAAATAAAAAAGAATTTAGTATGAAATATATGATACATTGTATGTTCTTATAAAATGCATTAAAATTTTAAAAATTGTGATAACCACATAAATAAATTCTTTGAGACAGGGCCACTGTTTGAAAAGTTTAGAACTATTATTTGTCTCCTTCAAAATCACAGCAAATGAAAATCTAAACTCTGTCATCTTAACTAGCAAAGTTAGCAGCTTTTAAGAATAGTTCATTTGCAAGGGAAGAATATTTATAAAAATATTCTACATCATAGGGTTATTGAGTTACTAAGTATTTTTTCTCAAAACCTAGTCCATATACTACATTGATCATAAAATATAATCTTTCTCTCTCTCTTTTTTTGTTTTTGTTTTATGGGTCACATCCAGCAGCGCTCAGGGGTTACTCCTGCCTCTATGCTCAGAAACCGCTCTTGGCAGGTTCAGGAACCATATGGGATGCTGGGATTTTGTATGCAAGACAAACGCCCTACCTCCATGCTATCTCTCTTACCTCCATGCTATCTCTCTGGCCCCATAAAATGTTATCTTAATTAGAGAAACTGGGCCACAATGAAGTAGGACTTGACCAGCCTTTTCTCCTTGCCAAAGTCTTGGAGCATGGACAGATGCTGGCTATCAAGGACTCAATCTGAAAAAAAGAAACATTTAATAAGAAAAATTTGATAATCTAGGTCCAGATTGTCGGATTTAATTTCTATTTCTACCATTTAATAGCTGCATAACTGGGGCAAATTATTTATTTCCAGTATCTCATTTCTTCATCTGCATATTAGAAATAATAATAGCTACATCAAAGGATAACTATAAACCTTAAATACTTAGTACTTTCCATAGTGTCTAGAATATGACATGAAGCAATAGAGGCTTAAAAATATAGAGGCATTGGATGGGGGATAGTATAGCCATAGTATAGCCAACCCTTGATGCATCAACCTGGACTTGAGGTTTTTGAGAATGGCCTCATGAGAATGGTCTGGTGTTGCTCTCAAAGCCCCCAAAGGACCACTGTGATGATCTTGGTGATCCTAGAGATCACCAAGCAATATCACAGGGCCTGAGCAATACATTACATCCTCCAATCCTATCACTGAAACACTAGATGACTGACTACTGAATCAGAGACTAATCACTGGATTCTCTGAACACTGTTTAGGAAAGGCCCATTTTTATCCCAAATATAGTGGAAAATCTGGTCTCATTTTACATCTAACAGTCAATTTGAGAATTAATTTGAGAATTATCTTGGTGTTATACTGTGAATTAAAAAAATATGCTTATTTTCCACTTTGCTTTTTGAACTTGACCTAAGGGATGGTTTGGTCAACTACTATGATCTTTTTGAATCACTATAACTTCTCTCTCATGCTCTTTCATGCTCTCAAGCCAGGGAGGTTCAAAAAGTCAGGTTTTTTCTTTATTACTTTGACAGACTCTGTTAACCCTAATCGAACAAGGTGATGTCATCTTAATACATAATGATTGGGTTTAATAAGAGGAAATTGTGCAGAGAATGGTTATTACCATGGATATGCAAGCCTACCAAGTTGGTAGGGCACAGAATGGGCACCACAAAATTTTCAGAAGGTTCAAATCAGGGCAAAGCTCAGCATGCAGGGTGATCTGAGAGAAAGCTTTTAGCACAGTGGTTATTAATATCTGCTAAAGAACCTGACCTTTGTTGCTGTAAACAAGACCAGATAATTACACACTCATTCTAAAAGCGACTTTGAGATGAAAATTGAGGCATTTGCCAAAGAGAACATGAGAGTAATTTGTACTAAAATGAAAAATCACAGAGTTTTAGTCTAAGTATCTGACAGCATTGGCCCTTGTCACTTAAGATTTGTTACTTTAGGCAATGATCATAATTAAATGGCTCGTCCATGAAGACTCTTGCACTTATTTTCCAGTGGAGATTTACAGGAATAGGTTGTGGACAAATAACTTTGGGAAGAATATATCTTTCCTTCTTTGAGGAATGGGTTTATACCTTTTAAAAAATGTATTTATTCTGGATTAAATTAATTTTGGGGTCACAGAATCTTGGAAAAAATGAAATGCTGTTCCTATAGCACTTTGGTTGTTGTTCTACCATTGACTCATAAGCAGGGGAGCCAACAAAATGTTAAGGGAGCACTAAACCCAATTTACAGTGAAATAAGTGCACTATAGTCCATGTGAGTTCCTGGAGCTAATATAGTCTCAGGCAGGCAACTCGACATAACTACTAGTTTAAAGATATTCTTTTATTTTTATTATTATTATTATTATTAATTTTTATTGAGACCATTGTGAGTCATAAGTCTTTCACAGTTGTATTTCAGAGATCTGGTGACAGTGAATTCGGGCCATTCCCACCACCAGTGTTGACCTCCCTCCACCATAATTCCCCGCAGGCATCCCATACCTCCATCTTTAGGCTCTGGATACAGAGTGTAACTGATTCATTTTTTTTGTTTAGCTTGTTTTAGCTAGGGTTTTTTGATTCTATTGTCATCGACTTTGCTTGGGTATTTAGATCAGACCATTTTTTCCCCACTCAATGCTCTTGAGACCACTTGGTCCCTGGACCCCATCCACTTTTATTTTTCTTTTCTCGGTTTGTAGGAGGACATAATATGAGGCAGAACAAGTTGATTCAAGTTCTAAGGCTCTATGAAAAAGGTGGGAGCCCCTATAAATATATTCTTTTGTTTTGTTTTGTTTTGGTTTAGTTTGGTTTGGTTTTGGGCCACACCCATTGACACCCGGGGGTTCCTCCTGGCTCTGCCCACAGAAATCACTCCTGGCTTGGAGGACCATATGGGATGCCGGGAGATAGAATAGCGGTCTGTCCTAGGCTAGTACTTGCAAGGCAGACACCTTACCTCCAGCCCCTAAGGATATTCTTTTAATCCAAAACTTAATTTCGCTCTGTGATTAATTTAGTTGCCTACACTAAGACACAGAAGCCAGTATGATAATGGCATGATGTCAATAAACAAGTCATGCTTAAGTTACTTATTGCCAAGTCAAATTTCATTTCTTCATGAAAAAGAAAAATATGCATGATCAGTAGTGCTCAGAGCTTACTCCTGGCTCTGTATTCAGGGTACTTGGGGGACTGTATGTATGCCTGGGATTAAACCAAACAAATTCAGTTGAGCTCAAGACAATCACCCTATTTATTGTAATATTCTGTTCTTCATAATTTTGTCCTGTCACTTTCTACCTTTCTTTTGATTCACATTCTTTTATGTCAAATTAAAAAAAAAACACTAAATAAGTAAAATAATTGTTATTTCCATTCACGTTAAAGGTCCAATAAGGTGTTGGTTCTGTTCTAAGCTGCCTTTTTATTGTTTTGGTTTTTTTGTGGGGGGCACACCTGGAGATGCTCAGGAGTTACTCCTGGCTGTGGGCTCAGAAATCGCTCCTGGCAGGCTCAGGGAATCATTTGGGATGCTGAAGATCGAACCTGGGTCCGTCCAAGTCTGCCATGCATGTAAGACAAGTGCCCTACTGCTGTGCTATCTCTCAAGCCTCCTGCCTTTGTTACATCTTAGTGGCTTGTGAAGATGTTACACTGTGCTTAGGGAAACTATGACCAAGCTAGTATCAGTTATCTGGTACGCTGTATATTTTGAGCTACAGGGACGCTATGATAATTATAAAAGGAGACTCCTCTCTAATTGGAATAAAATAAACTTAAGTAGCATTCTAAGGTTTGAATAGTGCATTAGACTCCTGACATAGATGTACCCCTAAGAAGAGAATAATGCCTAGGGAGGTCAGGACTGGTAAACGGCAAATTCCTGCTATGCACAGATCCTATGGTCCTGCAAGGTTCACCAACACAGCTATAGAGCAACACCTAATTTCCAATTTAATCTTATGAACCTAGGGATTAGTCCTTACTCCCAGTATTTCAGGAAAATATAGTTCTCACACTGGGGTTAGTTTATGTGATTTTCAGGAAAAGAAAAATAAAATTCTACCCCAACCTCTGTCTGGGATCTAGGCCCTTGCTTTCACTACAGAAAATAACTTAAGGAAAAGCCATACAGTAAAAACAAAATGAAAGAAGCAAAAAAACCCAACCACTACCAACAACAAAAAAGCGTTACATTGAGGATTAACTCACTTTATGGAACCTGGGCTTTGCTACATATGGAATTTTCATGAGAAAAGACACCTTTCACAAGAAAAGTTGGCCCCTTGGGTGGATAATCTCAGCATATTGTCCCCCCTTTTAATAACCGTGTTTAGTATTTTTGGAAATGTCATGATATTAGGTGCGGGATAGGATGAGTTGTTTATTCCATTGCAATTGTAATGTAATGAAATAAGGTCATGATTTGAACTACTCTTTGCCATTTTTAGTCTCCTTGAGTTCCAACTATGTAATATCAGTGATTTTTGTTGTCAGAAGATATGGTCAAAGGATGTTGGCAGAAGATTCAGATTAAAATTTCCTACCTTACTAGCCTGACTTAGTGGCAAAATAGTTCTATGATGACAATAGAAGTGAAGTAGGCACTGCAGTGTGAATCGTCTAGACAACTAAAGAAGTGAATATTAAGCAAGTGGTCGTTTTCATGCAGAGAAAGGCAAACAAAAATCAGGCATGGGCAAACATTTAAAGTTTAATAAATAAAGTGAACTTTTTTTTTTTGATGGAGTAAAGGGTTAGTGCCATGATAGTAAGGATAAAATAGAAAAATTGATGGAGGTGAGCTTATGGAAGTCTTTACATTTCCAACAATGAGAAGCCATTGGCAGCTTATTACTACTAAATTGTGAGGGCAAGATAGTTTGCAATAAAACCTAGTATCAAAACAAAGTAGAGGATTTTCAATTATTCAGTTTAATTTTAGATGGAAAATAGATTGTTCTTAGGCATGGATGCTCACCGCATATTTACTGGGCTTTCTTCCAATTTGGCAGGCAAAAAGAAGAAATTTCTGTGCCAGAGGGAAGAGCCTGTGGTTTGGGTGCACATGGACCCACACCCATCACCCACTTAATTCTGAGCTGTTTGATTAAGGGAAGTTCCTTAATTCCTCTACACCTTGATTTTCATTTCTTTTGAAATTTTTTTGCCCATACACTATGTTGCTCAGAGGCTGCTCTAGGCTCTGTGTTTAGGGGATTATATCCAGTGCTGGAGATCAAATTAGGTTGAGGTGCATGCAAGGTGAGTGCTTTTAACTTTGTGAAATTTCTTCAGCGGAGTCTTAACTTTCTTATATCTTGAATGGAGATATAATAGTACCTTACAGTATTCATAGTAATTAGAAGTGATATATGAGTTTCTGAATCATGCTTTTGCACCAGATGAATGGCAGCTATTTGCGAATTTGGGTCCCTCCCAAGTGATCTCAGGAGGTTTCTGGGGCTCCTCTGGTAGTTCCAGACAACTGGATTATAGCTTCAGTGCAAGGTTCCAGGGACATAATACTGTTTGGCTTCTATAATACCCTGGATATTTATGTATTCTTGGTGGTGCTGGAGCTCTCTGGAGCCATACCCAGTGATACTGGAGGCCTTCTGGGCTGCATCGGAGAATAAACCAGAGACCATATGATACCAAATCCAGAAGTCAAATCTGAAAGTCTTAATTCTATGCTAGGTATATTCTAGGCATGTTCCCTAACCACTATACTTTCTCTTAGCACCAACTAGTAGTTGTTTTATTTATTTACTTTACGGTGGTGGTACTCTGGGATCACATCAAAGTGGTACCAGAAGACCAAGCCCAGATCCTAATATTTTAATTTTATTTCAATTATAACCATAATCATCTAATGTGGCTGAAAAATTCAATCTGTTAGACATAGTTTAATGTCAAAATTAGCAGTAAAGTTACCTTTGTATTTGAATGCCAACACCATCTAAGTAGGTGAATTTGAAAGTGCTGCATTGCTTTATATTTGAAAGTGCTCCTTTGCTTTTCAAAAACTCAGTGTTTTAACTGATAGTCATATTCTTGGGTTCCCCTCAAGAAGCATTGCGGAGTTTTCATTTCACTTGAATTACTTTAGCTCCATAGATAAGAGTAGATAAGGAGCATGCTCCATGAATCTAATTTCAACCTTTTTTGAAGTCAGGTTTCTTCATGTTGGATCACCCAGACTCTGGATATGAATAGATTAAATCTCCATGCTTGAAAAGTCAGTTTATTTCTCTAGGTTTTCTTAGGACTAGGTTATAGGTATAGCTATTTTTCCCAGAACTGGTGACTTAAAATCTCAGTATCACAAGATCCATCTTTTTATTGAGGATCATAATTCTCTGCAGATCATTCCATTATCATTCCTATGGAATTAAATGAGATAATGTATTTGAAGATCCCTTTAAGTAGACTTTCAGTACATGGCAGCAATGATTAATCTCTTTTTTCTCCCACACCATGCACAACACATCATCTGCTTTCCATTCTTTCTTCATCCCATTCCCAGGCCCCAGCGCCTTAGTATTTTTGGGGGGAAGACTATGTATGACCTAACTTTTTGTGTGTGTGTGTGTGTGTGTGTGTGTTTTGTTTTTGTTTTTGTTTTATGGGCCACACCCGGCGGTGCTCAGGGGTTACTCCTGGCTATCTGCTCAGAAATCGCTCCTGGCAGGCACGGGGGACCATATGGGACCCGGGATTCGAACCAACCTCCTTAGGTTCTGGATCTGCTGCTTGCAAGGCAAACACCCCTGTGCTATCTTTCCGGGCCCCATATGACCTAACTCTTACAGTGGAAATTCATGTTTCCTTCTTTCTTCCTCCTAGCCCTCAGATATAATCTGCTGACAAGAATTTTCTTTGCTTCTGTCAAAAGGTAGAAAAACAAACCAGGTGTTATGTTGGCTACCTGGTTAAAACCCTCAGGTAAAAATTCAAAGTGGACCGAGCAGAATAAAATATTTATATCCTAAGGAAAGGTGAGAAGAAATAAGTGATTGAGTTAATGTGATAAGAAGTTGCAGAAGAAAAACTATCGAGGTTTGGAGGAGAAAGTAAAAAAAAAAACAAAACAGATAATGCTTTAAATAAGTATTTATACATTTATTAATTAAAAATGTAATTTTCCTCTTTAGGCAACTTCTCTTTAAAAGTCACAATATTGGGTGAGGGGATATGACTAAAAGTAGTAGAATACATGCTTAACATGTGTAAGATCCTGAGTTTGATCTCAGGGACCACTAGAAATGACCCATATCTTCCGAAGAAGTGATCAGATTATGACTAGCAGGCAAACCATTTTCTTTTTTTGGGGGGGCGGGGGCACACCCAGTGATGCTCAGGGGTTACTCCTGGCTATTCGCTCAGAAGTTGCTCCTGGCAGGCACGGGAGACCATATAGGGAACCGGGGGATCGAACCGCGGTCCATCCTAGGTTAGCGCAGGCAAGGCAGGCACCTTGCCTGCAGCGCCACCGCCCGGCCCCCTCTTTTTCTTATATTCAGCTATCACTATAAGAAGGAACATTTGACAACTTTGAGAGAAACATCTTTTGTTCCTCATAGTCAACTGCTAAAAAAATAAATCAATGGACAAACATTTCCTACCTATTATTATTCAAATATGATCCAGTTCTGGCCAATTTAGGGACACAGGTTTATAAGCAGGCAGTAAGCAAGTAATACCTTAACTGGTTATTAATATTGGGGCTGCTGCTATTCTTAGAAATTGCTGATGTTTTAATAGTTATATCTGAAGTATTTTGGACTTAGGCCAGAAAGATAGATAGCTTATTTTACACATGACCAATCCAGGTTTGATTATAGTATGCCATGTGGTCCTGTGAGCCCTGTTAGTAGTAATCTGAGTACAGAGCCAGAAATAAGCCCTCAGCACCAAAAAGTATGCCCCCTACATAACCAAAAATAGTTTGGACTTACTTTATAATTGTGTATTATCACACATAAAATCAGAGACAACTGATGGACAACATCTTGGACTATGATGTCACTTTTAAAAAATGTCAGTTA
>PVKC010035533.1:0-13732 GCA_004027635.1 Crocidura indochinensis | reverse complement strand
CATAGTGACAGAGAGAGAGAGCGAGAGTGAGAGAGAGAGAGCGAGCGAGAGAGAGAGAGAGAGAGAGAAGAGAGAAATAAAATAGCATGTGGAGGAGAGTGAATGGAGGGAAGAGGGCATCAGGGAGCATCAGAGGGAATCTGGGGACATTGACGATGGGAAATGCACACTGATGAAGGTTGTATGTTGTATAACTGTAACTCAATCATGAACAACTTTATCTTGAAAATAAAAACTATTATGAACAACCTTGTAACTATGATGTTTAAATAAAAAAAATAAAATAAAGAAAATTGTCAAAAAACTTTGAGACGACCATAGGAACTTTCTTGGCACAGACTCCATGTGGGAAATCTTAAGAGCTATTGAGCTACAAATTGGGACATGATTTACAGAATTGTTAGTGAACTTTCACTGCATAAATGAAATTCTGAAACATGTTTTTGTGGACGTCTACTCATAAATGGAATTTTTAAAGGCTCTAGCTAGCCCAGTTACAAAGTAAAATGCTGACACCTTCAGAAATGCACTTGAAGTTCCTTGTTATGTGCTGCTCTTTAGCTTTTCAAGGTGTTGTTATCATAATGGTCTACATATTTTGGTAGGGATTTATCTTTATATCTTTCATTTAAAAATATGTTACAAACAGAATTACAAGATCTAATGGCTAATTAAAGTTAGATCTGACATAGTTAATGTATGATCCTACCATGTGGTATGAATTGTTTGATTCAGTTTGGTTCAGATTATATTCTCAAGTAGTTAATTGTGATTTTGTGATGACAAAGTAATAACAGTAACTGAGTGAAAAAAGGAATACATAACAGGTTAATGTTGTTCCATGCTTTGTAATTTAGTCCTACTAATAAATGAAATTAAATGTGAGAATGTGCTTGAATCATATCATCAGGGTAATTTAAAGAAATTACACTGAACACATTAATGCGTGTACATAACAAGAGACATTTGAAAAAACCACTATGCCAACTGTAATGTTGACTAATTACATTTTATAGACATACATTCCTTCTGTTCCAGAATTGTACTGTGAGCAAAAATGTAGTCAGCAATGTCAGTGTTTTGTCCCTGTGTCCTTCATTTACTTACTACACTGCCTCCCCTTTACCTTTACCATCTTTCATACATGTGGGTCCCTCTGTGTTTTTACTTATAACACCTAGCACAAGATCTGTTTTAGAAGGAAAGACAGTTTCTGCCTGCTAAACTGCTGTACACCACATGCACACCACTGCAGGATTAGATGTCATTTTAATAGTTTATTTAGTTCCCCACCTTTACTGGGCTTCCTTTCCTTTCTTCACAGTCCCATTTCTTCATTACCTTGCTAATAATTATAGGAAATATTTTCTAATGAATTATGTTCAGGTAATTGTCTTCCTAAGGTCTGCTTCTAAGGAACTTATCCTACAAATAGAAGATGCAAAATCACCTTTGAAAATGCATAACACTTTCCATAAGTACACATCACATGGCATATACATGAATGTCTAAACAGTAGTTTTGCATACAAAACTTTGGAAATTATTGAGTTATATCAAGATGTAAATGAAATTCTAGAATTGTTACTCACAGTGGATGGTGTTTCCTCCCCACTTTACCTTACCCAAAGATTGATGCAGGGTTCAGTAGAAGCCTCGAGTACATTTGGGAGACACATTATTTACACAAAGTAGATAGATTTTTAGGACAATTTGATTTTCTGTAAAGGAGGTGATAGAATAAATCAGTTAGGTGACCTTTGTGTAATGTCTGGGTTCTTTAGAGGATACAAATAGTCAAACACTAAATGAGGAAGAATGAAGAATGAAAAAGGATTTCTTTGGACTTGCTATAAATCCTTCTTATAAATAGAATTTATTTAATTTATTTGTATTAATTTGATTGAAGTTCTATGATTTATTAATGGTTTCTCATGCTTATAATTCTAGCACCAAACCTATCTCCTCACTTCAAAGAAAATTGAATATATTTAATTGGTTTGCTTTTAATTATTGAGAAGGTCAAGTAAAACTGTATGGATGATCAGGTTTTAATATCAGCAAGGAATTAATTTTTGTTAATTTTAATCTATTTATATTTGCTTGGTACTATACCTGACTGTGCTTAAAGGATTATTCCTAGATCTCTGCTCAAGGATCACTCCTGAGAATTCTGGAACTGGAAGGGAAGGGAGAGGGATTTACGTGTAGTGCTTTGGATTGAACCAGGGTCATCCATGTGCAAACAAATGTGCTATCTCTCTAGCTCTCACCAGGGAATTATTAAACACTTGCAATGATGAAATTAAACCTGTATCCTTTAAATTTTGTTTTTTCACCACACAAATATTATGAAAGTTCTATTTATTGTGTTTTAGTCATGCTCCTAATTACTGAGAATTGTCCTGTACATTAAAAATGTGGAAATACACAACATATGTAAATGCAAGCTATTGTATAATATGCATTTAAGTAGGAGGAATTATTATCAGTCATTTATATAAAATATTTAAAATCCTATGAAAAAAATAAATCAGGCAAGGTAGATAGAGAATGACAAAGTGAAGCAGTACTGTTTAATTTGTGTAATGAAGGTGGGTATTACTGATGGTACATGAACCTAAACCTCAAGATCATGAGAAGGCTAGCCCTGCCGTTACCTGGTGGAATGCCATTACAGGTAGAGAAATAGAGTGATGAGGGGCCGGACGGTGGCACTGGAGGTAAGGTGCCTGCCTTGCCTGAGCTAACCTAGGACAGACCACGGTTCCATCCCCTGGTTCCCCATATGGTCCCCCGTGCCTGCCAGGAGCGACTTCTGAGCAAATAGCCAGGAGTAACCCCTGAGTGTCACCGGGTGTGGCCAAAAAAAAAAACCATAAAAAAAAAAAGAAATAGAGTGATGAAATCTCCTGCTAGGATAGTAAAATTCTCTGAATACCCTACGTTAATCACAGCACCTCTCTGTCAATGGTTGAACAAAGTGGGACATTCCATGTGTAGAAACACTTCATGAGATGGGAATACTTTTGATAGGAAGCTCTGGCATAAAAGAAACTGTTAATTTGCAAGAAACTTCTTTAGAACTATACTCTGATTAGAAATCTTCAGACACACACACACACACACACTCACAAAGAAATCTTCAGACACAATATTTCTTTATTTCTCTTTTCCTTCAATTGTCAAATCAGCATCATGGTCAGACAAAATGTGGTGACCAGTTTGAAGAGCACTAAAATAATCTACATGAGAAATAGATTTCTTCTACTGTTTGAAGATGGGGAAGAGGGAAGAACGAGCAAGTATATACATATTCAGTATGCATACACATATTAAAAATACATTCAATAATATTTGCTGATGGTTTGAGCAGAAAAGTATGGGAGAAAGAGGAGCTCAGTGCAGATTTTGTGTTTATGAATGTGTGTGTAAATGGAATTGAAATTTACAGAACAAGATAAAATGGGTATTGTAGAATTTATATTTCTTATTTAAGATAGGTTTCTCATGCCTTTACATTGCCAATAATGCTTTGTTACTATTTCTACTTCATTACAAATTTTGTTTTTTTTTATGTGTGATTCTTCCTTCTACTATAGGTACCTAACAATGAATTAAAAGTTATTGCTTATTTTCCATGCCACTATAGATATATAAAATAATATCTATTTCCATGTCTCATTTAATCCTATCATAACTTTGTGAGATTAGGCCCATCGTTTTGTTCATTTTGCCTACTGTACATCAAAATTCAACTAAATCCAGGATGTTGATGTTGTAATTATTATTATTATTATTATTATTATTATTATTATTATTATTATTATTATTTTGCTTTTTGGGCCACACCCTGTGACACTCAGACTTTACTCCTGGCTATGCACTCACTCAGAAATCGCCCTGGCTTGGGGACCATATGACATATGAGACACCCACCGGGGATAGAACTAAGGTCCGTATTAGATGGGTCACATGCAAGGCAAATGCCCTACCACTGTGCTATCGCTCCAGCCCTGGATTTGGTAATTCTAATCCAAGCTCATCATTGTTTTTCATGATTCCTCTGCCCCATGTGATCTTTCTGAAATTGTTTGTCTCCGTTCCAATCTGTATGCTTTCCAAAATAGCACTGCATATCTTCAGCTTTGTTGTATATCACTTCAACTTTTGAGGTTCCTTGGATAGGATTGGTTCATAATTCTTAATAACATCTTGTGACTTTCTCCTTACTTACCTTTTAATTGGTTAATAAAATTTTACAACATTTCAGAATACTTACATCTGTTGTTTTAATAATACCCAATGACTTCTTTGTTGTCCCTTCATGGCTCTATTTCAAGCTTTTGCCTGATTTTTAGCACTTGATTTCTTTGGGGTTTCACCCTCTTTATCCCTGAAATTTCTTGCAAGAGGCACTATATAAAATCTAGAAGGTGAAAGCAGAATCTTGATGATGTTAGTCATGGTGCCAATTTTCCAGTGAGAGAGCAATTTAGACCCATTTAAACTATTTGTTTATGCTTTTCCCACTGAAATTGAAAGAGCCCCCTTAGCAAGTAACTTACTTCCTGAAAACACTCATGGCATTGGACATTTGTGGATTATATAAGCAAGTTGGATTTGCATAGGGAAAAATGCCAGGACAGAAAAAAATATGACAAATTGCTGAAACACTTCCTATCCATTCACAATCTTTTACATAAACTTGAATGCTAACTCCTAATTATTTATCAACAGCAAAGTGCATTTCTAAGATCACCTTCAAAATGAGGCCAGAAATTTCTGGCACTCTCTACTATCTAGCTAATAAGTCTTCATGGTGGACATCTAATCAGAATTGTAGCAGACTCCAGTTCTCCATGTTAAAATATCATTAATTTTATAGATGTTATGGTTCAGCAGTTTTGCATTTTTAGTAAGCTCCTTGAATCTTGAGAGAGACAGTACAACAAATTGTTGTAACGATCATGAATTAAATGAAAACGAGTAGCAATTTATTGATTCAATCAGGGAAATATGATAAAAATAACACCCCTTTTTATGTATACTAAATAATGCATTATATTTGAAGTTTATTTTTATTGAGAATAAAAATAATCGAACTGATCACTCTTGACAAGAAATGAGTGCTGAATGGGGATAAAATAATATATTATGGGACAGAGACAGAGAGAGAACAAGAGAGAGAGATAGAGATAAGTAAAATGCCTATCCCAGAAGTAGGCTGGGGAGAGTGAGTGGGAAAGAAACTTGGGACACTGGTGGCAGAAATGTGCACTGGAGAAGGATGGTGTATATTCTATGACTGAAACTCAACCATGAGCAATTTTGTAACTATGTGCTTAATAAAGTAATATACATATAGAAAAATAAACAGTTGACCAACTATAATATGCTTCATATGCATAGAAAATTGTCATAGATGTTGGGGGATTGTACTGATAGACAAATAATAATAAAATCCTATCAAAATATAAGAATATAATTTGGGAGGTTTTGTTGTAGAATACATTGCTAAGACACAATTCTCAAAATAAAAATATCTATAGCATTCTAATGTGTAAACTATTCTATTTAAATATTAGAGAATTAGAAATTTATATTTCTATATTTCACTGCTTCCTTTTGTATCTAGTATGTACACATTGTAAAAAACTGTTGTAATTGATGACATATAAGTAAAAGTAAAAGGATATGTAGAATTTTTCATGAATGTACTGTAAAGATTTAAAATGGTCTTGCCATTTAAACCTGGGATAGGTAGAGGGTAGTGTGTTGAATTATTGGCGGGGAAGAGAATATTGGTAGATGTCATCAATAAATAATAACTTCAGAAATGTTAAATTATATTTGATTAGCAAGATAATTATAATTGTCTCTGAACAAAAAGCATCCCTATTTACTTTTTTAATTTTATAAATTAATTTTTTTATTTTAGACACTATAGTTTACAGAATTGTTCATAATACAGTTATTTCCTGGATTCAATATTCCAGTATCGATACTACCACCAATGTAACAATCTTTCCACTCTAGTGATCAGTTTTCCAATCTCCCCAAGCATGCCCTGTGGGGTATGAATAATTTACTTAATATTATTGGTGCAATTAAATGGTAACAGAAGTATAGAAAAAACAGCATTAAAAGAAAATTTATGAACATTGCTATATTTTGCAATTAAGACTTATATCATTGTCTGAAGGTCTACTCAGCTGAATATTGCCAGTGGAGCATTCTGTTGTTGGTTCTGTTGCTTCTACAATAATTTGACATCTCATTTGGTGTATTCCTACTGGGAAATCAGTATTAAAATTATGGGGGCATTGTGGAGCTGCATAAGTGGTTGTGTGGCCCATGGGTTTGTAGATCTGGGGAGCTGAGCGGAACTGAAAAGCTCATATAGCAATGGCTTGGTTCTCCAGCCCAGTGCAATCAGTTTCAAGGCTGGAATGTCCATGAGTTTTTTCAGCTAGTTGGGCCTCTCTTTGAAGAATAAGAAGGGTCTGTGGTATTGATCTGTTGTGCAGACATGATGGAAAGCTCTAGATCAGAGGTGTGGCTGCCAAGTTTTGGGCCACATCTCAAATATTCAGGGCTTATTCTTTGCTGTGTACTCAGGAAACTCCTGGAATTGCTTTGCCAAAATTATGCAATGCTGAAAATAAAACTTGTGTTGAGGTATATTAGGAAAATATCTTGCCTACTATTTTGTCTCTCTGACCCTATAGTATCCCTCAATAATAGCAATGTACAGTTATTGACTAACTATATTAGTTAATACAGTTAATAGGCAATTAGTCAATCCAGAACATTACATTAAGGTTGAAGAGAAAATATACATTGATATATACATTGATTTTTAATTTATTAATGATCATTTATTTTATTCTTCATGCATTTTGTATTCTGTTAAAATGATTGACTATGGCTCTTATACCATTATTTACCCTTGTTTCCATAAAATATATCACTTATAAACCAAAACATAGTTGCTCAATTGCTTCTGATCATATTCTTAGTCTCCTTTTATTTAAGTCCTCTCCATTATAAGGGACCGCATAGAGGATTTTATAACAAAATCAAGTAAATGAGTCAAAATGCAATTAAAAGAGTGGAGATAGGGGGCTGGAGTGTTGGCACAAGAGGCAAGGCATCTGCCTTGCATTCACTAGCCTAGGAAGGACAGTGTTTCAATCCCCGGCATTCCATATGGTCCCCCAAGACAGGGGCAGTTTCTGACCTCATAGCCAGGAGTAACCCCTAACTGTCACTGGGTGTGGCTCAAAAACAAAAAAAAAGAGCAGAAATGGAGAAATGAAAAAAATTAAAATGATATTAAAGAGGTACTGGAGGCAGGACAATATCTTGTCATCATATCATGTCATATCATGGCAGTGCTAAAGGGGGAGTGGAAGTTAGGTAAAAGTCAAGAATAACATCAGCTTTTCATTTGGTCAATGGAATGATTGTATTGAGACTAAGAAGGATGCAGAATGCCTATAGAGATGAAAATATGCTCAATATTAATACTTTATTATTTTATGTTCTTGTGTGGCATTCAAATCCATATGCAGTAACAAATATAACATTTAGATTTGTAATTAAATGTAAAATCAAAGCTAATGAGATGGTACTATAGAGTTATAACATATTATGATAACAAAAAAATAGAATCCTGATATCTGTTTGAATGCACAGAACCTCATCTTAATTCCTTATTTCTAATATTAGTGTATCTATTTTTTCAATAATATATTCTTTCATTTTGAAGATTAAAAGAATTCCTAGTACGCATAGAGTAAGCACTATCTGAATGCTAGCTTTTCTTTATCACTGTCAATGCATTAAAACAGTGCTAAGTATTGGAAGAATAAATCAGTTTTTCCAGATGTAGATATATATGAGAATGTTGGAAAAATAAAAAGAGAAACCTATATATATATTTTATTCTTATGATTTTAGTAATCTAGTTTAATGATAATTCATATGCTTTGTAGTGTATTTGAATTAAAAAAGAAACATACAGAATCTAAATAGCAAATTCTTATCAGAAACAGGATAGATAGTGAGCTCGGCCAATGATTGTTTATGGACTAAATAAGGCAATTAATCTTGAACCAGTTAGGTCTTTCGAAAGGAAGAAGTCTGTCCAAAAAAGCAAGTGCTGGCTAGCCAAATACAAACATTTAGTTAAATGACAAGATGAAGAAGCAAGAGGCAAAGCTTTATTGTTACTACAGTTTGGCATAGTTGAAGCAAGCAATACTGTGGCCAAAGGAGTTATTTACTCACTATAAATAATACGTTTCCAGATTGGTACTCTCCCATGATAAACATGCTCCCAAAGATGTGTGAGGATCAGAGCATTGCCAATTTGTTTCTTGCCAACATATTTATTACTATAAAATTAATTACAAGACTATTAAATTTATCTATTTTAATCACTATTTATTAATTATTACAATCATAACATTTAATTAAATGACTTATAATTATATAACCCCACAAATTATTTGTTGCTTCTTATTATAACCATAATAATTATGATATTTTAATATTAATTGTTGGTTTTGATTATTTAATAATTAATTAATAAGACTAGAATAACAATACTGGAAAAGCAAATAACTGCACTATTTACAATATCACTCCAACCTAAATCATTCAGGATTTCTTTCTTTTTTCTTTATTTCCTGCACCAATATATCAAGAAGTCTAGTTGACTCAAGTTCCACGGTCTTGTTATATTTATTGTCTTTCTGTGTTTGTATCCATTCCTCTGCTACTTAGCATCATAACATGTGCATGGTTTGTTTGCAGCTCCCAGCAGTACCCCTGCTTCTCTCTGCAATACATTCTTCAGGCTTATAATTTTTTTCCTTTCATTGTTAATAGGTAGCTTTTTTTGTTTTAGAAACTCTTTTGTCATTGAATAAAGTATGGGGTTAAGAAATTATTCAGCATTACTGTGATGTGATACTTCGACTCTTTTGCAGTATCAGTGATCTCAAAAGCAATATATTTGCTATCTGGGTTCTCCTTACATAGCCCATCTGTGAGCCTTTTATGTTAGGGAGGGAGACTTTGTTTTGTTTTGAAAGACTAACATCATGTTTCATGAACTTTTGATATAAAGATCCTCACAATCCTTTAAAAACACCAATGGAAATCTGATTAAAGTGGTATAGAGTACAGCCTGACATACATGAGTCCTAAATTAAGGTATGGGAACCACCACTCAACTCTCAGTACCACTGGGTATGACTTCTATTAAAAAAAACTGAAGGAGAATACATGCTCATGATAAAAAATTGACTAAGGTCTGGTCCAATTTTTCCAATAAACAAATATTGTGTACTCCTGGTTTCTAGGCACAGTGTATTTTTCTGCTATGTTAGCCACATTTTTCTTTTACTTTTTTCACTTTCATATTTTCTCTAGAAAATTAAAATTTCAAAATATTTTGTAAAATGTAAGACTTTATTTTTAAATTCAATGTAAAAGTAGATAATGGATAATTAAGGATAATTAAAGAGACTGTTTACATTAACAGGCTTCTTTTGTTATTGGGAAGGGATTTCCTAGCTGTTTTTAGAAACCCAATAATACTTGGGCCTGGTAATGCCATTCTGCTTGAGCCTAATGATGTGTGAGCCACCAGGATGTACTAATGATACATGAGGAACCATGAAATGCAAGTTACAAACTCAAATGTGGAATATGGAATGTATTCCACATTACTTTTTATCTTATCACCCAGTCCCAGATAAATGTACTTTTAAAAGCATCCCAAATTAAATATTCAGGTAAACTTAATTTTTAATGTTTGAATATTAACTCAAATGTAAATTTTTATTTGTTTTGTTTTGTTCAAAGCCAAAGAGATGAACATTTGGATCCCTGATATAGTTAATTATTGAGAATGGGCTCCTTTTTGAACTGTGTCTAAATTTGTATGTGATAGTTCAATGGTGTTGAGAAAATATCCTAGCAATGAATATTATTGGGAGCCTTAGATAATATTTAGGGAAATGGAGAGATTGGCTATTTGTGGCTAATTGTGGGCATTTACCACATTCTTCTTCACAATTCTTGAAATCAAGCAATTGGTTGCAGGTCCATTGGAATGTAGGAGCCTAAGGGTACTTTAGGGATGTTATTTAAATAATTTTCCTTATATCTTGGAGATGTTGGTTTTCTGACCACCAGCAGACAATTTTTTATACTTCTAATGCCCAAATCAAATGGCATGTATAATTCTTCCAATTTTTTCAACGGCAAAATTTTAATTGGATATTTTCTTATTCTCTAAAAAAGAATAAAGGAAAATAGAAAATGTGTTAGAAAAATTAGATATGTCCTTCATTTAAGTGTGAATTTAACTTTAATGCATTCATTTTAATGCATTGTCTATTATGGTAAAATAATAATGCATTATCAGTTATGGTAAAATAACCTAGTAATTCCCAAGTTTATGAAATCAACTCAATATTATTCCTCTAATAATCATGTTATCCATGAACACAGCTATTGTGTTCCTAAGGAACATATAGTGGTGATGCATACAATTACCAAGAAAAATTATGCATATGAAAATTCATACTCTTTGGGAAAATTGTATGTAGGATGAACCCTAGGCATTATTAAAATTAGTTATACATACCATTAAGTATCAAGGGAAACCAGTTCTCTTTTAAATTATTTCTATCTACATTTAAAGTAGGAAATACAAGGAGTATAATAATTGAAAACATTTCTGCTCATCAAGAAACCTTTTTCATACTTGTGTTACCTGTCTCTGAACATAGATTATATTGTCTGTGTGTGTTAGTGTATGATGGACATTATACAAACATATGAGGGGAACTCATATGCTCACACATAAGCATAGACAATGAAGTGGAGCTATAGGACATCTTAAGTTGATTCCAAGTCTTAGCTATTATACTAAGTGCTGCAATGAATAGTGGTATATATATATATATATATATGTATATACATATACATATATATATATATATATATACACATTTGTTTCGATGAATGTTTTTCTGTCTTGGGTTTAGATACCCAAAAAAGAGATTGCTGGTAATATGGTAGTTTAATTTTGAGTTTAGTAGGAACCCTTCATACTGTTTTTCATACAAGTTAGGTCAGGCAGCATTCCCACCAGCAGTGGAGAAAGCTCCTTTTTTCACCACATCCCTGCCAAAAGAGATTGTTTCCAGTATTTTTGATGTGCCATGTGCCATCCTTACTGGTGTAAGATGATATTTCATTGTTGTTTTGATTTGGATTTTCCTAATGATAAGTAATGATAACATTTTTCATGTGTCTGTTGGCCATCTATTGGTCTTCTTCAGAGAAGTGTCTATTCATTTCCTCTGCCCATGTTTGATGTTTGTTTTAGTTATTTTTTATTTGTTTTTGGTTTTGTTTTTGGGCCACACCCGGCGGTGCTCAGGGGTTATTCCTGGCTGTCTGCTCAGAAATCTCTCCTGGCAGGCACGGGGGACCATATGGGACACCAGGATTCGAACCAATCACCTTTGGTCTTGGATAGGCTACTTGCAAGGCAAATGCTGCTGTTCTATCTCTCTGGGCCCTGTTTAGGTTTTGAGGAGTCAAACTTTGTGAGTAGCTTTTATATCCTAGATATCAAATCTTTATCTGATTTGTTGAGTTTAAAAATGTTCTCCTAGTCAACTAGTTGCCTTCTAATGCTACCCGTGTTACTTTTGTCATACAGAACTTTTTTAGTACCATTTATTCAGATTTGATGCTATAGCCCTTGTGATTGGCAACCTATCATAAGAGACTTCTTCGAGGTCTAAGTCTTGGAGTGTTCTGCTTATGCTTTCATCCATAAATTTTGTGGCTTTCAGTCTAATCTCATGATCTTTTAACCATTTTGAATTGACTTTTGTGTAAAGTTGAGATATGGTTCAATCTTTAATTTCTTACACTTGGTTATCCAATTGTCCCAACATCATTTGTTGAAGAGACTGTCTTTGTTTCATTTCATATTCTTGGTTCCTTTGTCAAAAGTAGTTGACCACATGCTTGGAAATTTGTCACTGGATAGTCTATTCTGAGCCATTGGTCTGAAAATTTATCTTTGTTCCAATACCATATTGTATGGATCACTAAATAGTTAATTTTTATAATGAAATTTTTGAATTGTATCTAAAATTAGCTAGTCTGCTAGTGTAGATACTGGAATGTTCTTTTTAAAATCTTTTATGGGCTATAGCATTATATTTCTTTCTGTTTATTCTATAAGAATATGAAACAAGTCATTAGATATAACGTTCTTGTATTTGATTTAAATAGATAGCTTTGGGGCCAGAGAGATAGCATAGAGGTAAGGTTTTTGCCTTGCATGTGGCCAATACAGGAAAGACCCCAGTTCAAGTCCTGGGATCCCATATGGTCCCCCGACCTACCAGCAGTGACTTCTGAGCTCAGAGCCAGGAATACTTCCTGAATGCTGCCAGTGTAACTCAAAAACAAGAACAAATATAAATAGCAAAAATTAAGTAAGTAGCATTTCATAAAACAGTAAAAATGCAGGTGAATCCATATTCATAGAATAATAAATTCTCCAAACATACAAAATATTTCAACTGTAGTTATGTAAATTTAGATTTCTCTTTCATGTGAAATAACTGTTGCATTATATATATATATATATATATATATATATATATATATATATGTTTGGTTTTTGGGTCACACCCGGCAGTACTCAGGGGTTACTCCTGACTCCATGCTCAGAAATTGCTCCTGGCAGGCACGGGGAACCATATGGCGCACCGGGATTCGAACCGATGACCTTTTGCACGAAAGGCAAACGCCTTTCCTCCATGCTATCTCCCGGGCCCCTGCATTTTTTATATTATGGCATTTTTAAAGAGAAAGAACGTACTGGAAACTAACATAAATAACGTTCCCTACTATATTTCATTAAAGACAATATTATGTTAATTCCCATTACTCCTGAGTCTGATGAAGAACAGAAACTTACTTCACTTTTAAAATCCTGAAGTTAACATAGAAACTTCAGTGTAAGCATTTAAATTATCAAGTTGGAATGAAAAAGTGATATACATCAGTTTAACTGAAATGCTCTGGATTTAGGCTTTGGAAAGGAATTTACTTACATAAATCAAATCATCCTAGTGAAAGCTAGCCATGTAAATTCCCATTTCTCACCTAGCATCTCATTTGGATGGAAGAATTGATTTTTCTTAGTACTAGAATAAGCTGCTCTTCTTCTCCTTTTGCTAACATGGCTTCTTCAAAATTATGCAAAATAAATTTCCCTATCATGGATTTGGAGAATAAAAAACCTGGCCAGAAAATTGTGGTTGATATTTTTTATTCTCATTTTATGTCCTACATTATACTTGTGTAAGAATGATCAAACCTAGATATATTTTAATCCCTGGGATACCTGAGCAGAAAATCAAATTAACTCTAAGTTATTGTGGATTCATGACTTCATATTTTTAATAGGATCTAAGATATCATTGTCCTTTTTTCCTCATTTCTCTCATTCTATACTTTGCTAAGATGGCTATGTGTGGGGGATGAGGAAAGGAGAGGCAAGGTATGGTATTTTAGAGTCATATAAAATATATTAATATAATGAACATTTATTAAAATTATGCCATACATACATGTATATACACATAACACATATACATATATGGCAGATTTTAATAATT
>PVKC010035532.1:0-13438 GCA_004027635.1 Crocidura indochinensis | reverse complement strand
GCATGGGGTCTGGGGAGACCCCAATGTCGAAGGCTTTCTCCCTAGCTTGGGCGTGCTGGGAGCCTAGGTAGGCCCCCAGTCGTCCCCTCTCTTATCCCCCGGTCTCCAGGCCTTCCCTGGGACACAGCCCAGGTGGCCAGAAAAGGTGAGTATCAGGTGGTTCCTTCCTGGAGGGGATCCCAAGCTTTCCCCTGCCCTTCCCCCTGTGAAGGGGGGGAGGGCTCAGGGAGGAGGGCGGGTAGATCCTGGCTTCCAGTTCTCTACCGAATCCTTTCTTGATCCTGAGGCTGGCTCTACCCATCATGGAGTCTGGGGAGACCCCAATGTCAAAGGCTTTCTCCCTAACTTGGGCATGCCGGGAGCCTTGGTAGGCCCCCAGCCATCCCCTCTCCTGCCCCCGGTCTCCAGGCCTTCCTGGGGTGACTGCCCAGGTGGACAGAAATGGTGGATCCAAATTTGGGGTTGCTGAGAGCTGCTCATTTTTACTAAGGCAGTCTCTGGCAATTTCTTACCAATCTACATGTTCAAAACCACACGGGGGCACAGTGTATATTAATAATATATCCTATCCTTAAGTTATGTTTTGTGTATGTAGAATGTCCATCTGGTATTCTGCCCTTTCGCACACCCCTCTAAAGCTCATTTTCACTTTTTAACTCTTTCACCCCCAACCATCAGTACCCCCCCCCATTTACCCATTTTAACTCCAGTACTGCATAGTCCTAATCACACACCAACATGGTGCGCTGGATTTAACAACCCACAACTATTTCAAAAGACATAAAATGAATATGTATGGCTTTGAATATTTTAAATCTATTTTCTTTGACAGCTAACTCTTACTAAATATTCTCTTAAACAGTGAAGATTTTCCCCACTTTTTATCTTTTCTTCTCTCTGTGAGTTGTTCAATAAAAAATATTCAGCGAAAGAGTCCCTCAGTTTAATGCTTATGTTTAACCATGTCATGGGAGTTTTGCACTTGTTCTTGCAGGCCCCATATAACACCATGTGGCATTGTTGCTTGTTTGCATAGGCACATTAAAATGGGAAATACTATACACACAAATAAATTCTTATCTGATAGAGATTGGAACACACAAATCTTGTAGTGCAATGGGACCTTACACCCTGAACATTGACATAATGACCTGGCACAGGCCTCCGAAGAATGGGCATTCTCCATTCACCCCTGAACCAGAGAAGCTCCCTACAAAACATCCAAGGTTTTTTATAACAACACCTGGAAGCAATCCGCTACCAGGGAAGACCCTACCACTGCTCTGACATCTATCTACTCAAAAGAGACTTCCCTTAACACTGAGAAGACTTAAGAACATCGACGACCTGCATACTGGACAGGACTTTCTGCAGTGCCCTTTAATTGTGAGGTGAAACTAGAGGACGCTCCACATCCTGACTTCAATGTAGGATATGCAGATTCCAGGATCTTTAATACATAAACATGATACCAACAACAGAGACTGTGCGAAAAATAAGTGTGTTGGCACTACAGACAACAACTTGGATTGGGCAAACTAGTTTGCCTGGAGCCTAGAGTTGGTCTTATGCCAGGAAACTTCAGGGGTAGGGTCTCCTTGTATTTAGGCCAAAGTTTTTCCTTTCCATGTCCCTCATATTTTGGTGGGCCTATGCAAACAATTATTGCCACTCTAATACCGTTTTTACTTTGCTCCTTTGACTCTTATTCTTAAAAAGAAAAACCCACTTTTGAGGTTAACTTAAACTAATATGCATGTGCATGGAAATGTAAAATAATACTATGCCTTCAATGTTTAAGGAGTTACATAAGTTTTATGGCTTTAGATTGCTTGATGTGCTGCTAAGAAATATGTATTACAATCTGGGGACTTGAGGGACAAAGTAATTGTACATGGGTTCTGTTTTATTTTTCTTAATGTTCTTTGGCTGAAGGTTCAAAGTTAAGATATCAGCAAGGGGACTTATGTGAATTCTGTTTATGGATGATTGTCCTTCCACTGTAACTTTACCTTGTCCTCTTTCTTTGCATCTTTGTTCTCATAATTAAAAATAAAAAATTTAATTAAAAAAATCAGAGTGAGAGAGAATCCCACACATGCTCATTACCTAGCAAGTCTTCTTTCTAGTAACTTATCCTAACGTGTGCAAAGGCATCCTGAACAAATATTTCACCCAGACCATTCACAACGTCAAACTAGGTACTTCGGGATCTGGATCAATACACTCCACACACTCATGGAGTGGAACAACATACACATTTAAAAACAGATTTTATAGAATCATACTTTTTGTGAAGAAATCATTATAATATGTTAACTAAAAGGCAGTTAGAGAAATATTTGTACAGAATGGTTCAATTTTAAAATAATGCTCATTATGTAGGCTCAAAGGGAAATGCTTGAGGACAACAGAACAAAGTGCAAAGTATTGTTAACATTGAAGAGATGTATGGATGAATGGATAGATATATGGATGGGGGTAGATAGACAGATAGACAATGACTCTTTGGCATCCCAATATTTTTATTTGCTTGTTTGAATTCTTTTTTTTTTGTTTTTGTTTTTTTGTTTTTGGGTCACACCCGGCAATTAAGGTTCCATTGGTCTGAGACTCTACCATATTAGTCTAGTACACAACAGAAAGATCTGTCTAGGGACTGGCCAGGTGCTGGCAAGATAGCAGAACGGATAGGGCACTTACTCCTGGCTCCATGCTCAGAAATTGCTCCTGGCAGGCACGGGGGACCATATGGGGCACCGGGATTCGAACAGATGATCTTTTGCATGAAAGGCAAACGCCTTACCTCCATGCTATCTCCCGGATCCCTGAATTCTTTTTTGTTTGTTTTTTGTTTTTGGTTCACACCTGGTGACACTCAGGGATTAATTCTGGCTATGCATTCAGAAATCACTCCTGGCTTGAGGAACCATATGGAGTAATGGGGATCGAACCCAGGTCCATCCTTGGTCAACCGTGTGCAAGGCAAATGCCCTACCTCTGCACTATCACTCAGGCCCCCTTGTCTGAATTCTTTCAACAATTTGCATGGACACCAATTAAGGATTTTTTTTTTTTTTTTGGTTTTTGGGTCACACCCAGTGACGCTCAGGGGTTACTCCTGGCTATTCGCTCAGAAGTCACTCCTGGCAGGCACGGGGGACCATATGGGGAACCGGGGGATCGAACCGCGGTCCGACCTAAGTTAGCACAAGGCAAGGCAGGCACCTTACCTTTAGTGCCACCGCCCGACCCCTAAGGATGTTTTTCAAAAGTGTAACTAAAAGGATTATGGAGTTGCCAGGGAATTCAGGTTGGTCAGCTGAGTGAAGACAGAGGAAGTGAGAATGAATTTGGGGAAATCAGGTAAAGAAATCAAGGGAAACTTCTTGGAAGAGGTGGCATGGGTACTGGAAAGGAATGACTGGGGAGCATAGGAATCCATGGTGAGATGAGGGACCCAAGTTTATTAGCAGGGCAGAGCTTGTGTGACAATCAATGCACTTTAGGCTCCCAGACAGTTACGTGCTGACAGAGTTTAACATCCAGCTCTGAGAGTTTAACATCCAGCTCTGGGGGCAGGGTAGAAAGCCTGGTTTGTAACCATTGCCAATTTCCTTGGTGTAAACAACACTCCAATTCCAGCCATTTAACCTGCCTGAAAGCTAAGGAAGTAAGAGATGCACAGGTATATGCTATTATCTAGTTCTTTCTCTCGGTAGGTGCTGCATTTTTCAGTAACCCTCAGAGCACCCAGATCAGTAAAATATTTTAGAAGTGAGGAGTTTTGAGTATTGGATCTATTTTGGTTCATTTGCATAATTTAGTTTCTGTTAATAGCTGTGTTGAATAACCAGCTTGCAAAATTCCTGGAAATCTAACAAACTCCCACTAACGGGAAGGCGCCTCCAGAGTCCTGGGCAGCTGCCTGGAGGCTCAGGAGTCCCATCATGGAGCTGAGATATGGCCTCTGTCCTCCAGCAGCAGGTCTCCAGGCTGTGAGCTAACTGATGCAGCCTCTCTCTGCTCCTTCCTGATGTACAGCTCCAACTGCCTCTCTGTCACCAACACTGAGTCTCAGGAAGTCACCTGACTAGCCAATTCTTTTTCTTGTTGTTATTTTGGGTTTCTTGGGGGGAGTCACATAAACAGTGTTCAGGGTTTACTCCTGGTTCTGCACTCAGGAATTACTCCTAGCAGTGCTTGGGACCCATTTGGGTTGCAGGAAATTGAACTCAGGTTGGCCTTGTGCAAGGTAAGTGCCCTATCCATTCTGCTATCTTGCTAGCACCTGGCCATTCCCTAGCCAGAATTTTCTGTCATGTACTAGACTAATATGGTAGAGTCCTAGACCAATGGGACCTCTATTGGCAGGAGGGGATTTTTGTTTGCTTGTTTGTTTGTTTTTGGACCACATCTGGAGGTACTCAAGGCTTACTCCTGGCTCTTCTTTGTTCAGGAGAACGAATCACTCCTGGCAGGCAAGAAGGACTATATGGGATGCCAGTGATCAAACTCAGGTTGGCCATATGCAAGGAAAATGCCCTACCCATTGTACTATCATTCTGACCCCAGGAGGGGAATTTTTTAATTTATTGAATCACCATATTTCAGAGATTCAAAGCTGCAAAATTGCTCATGATTGAGTTTCAGGGCTACAGTGTTTCAGTACCCATCCCTCCCTCCACCAGTGTCCCCAGCTTCCCTCCTGCCCACCCTCCAGCCTGCCTCTATGATAGGCCCTTTTATTCTTTCTTAAACCTTTATTGAAACCTCAATACTGTTACTGAAAGAGTACAATGCATATCACATTATCTCCTTTCAGACCCCAGTTCTTATCCAGGGTAATCACTTCCCAGTGTCATTGTCCTAGTGGTCCTTTCCTGACCTAATTCCTTCTCTTCACTGCGGCAAGCCTCCTCTGGCTTTCAGTTCTATTATCATTGAGCATTTTTCTCCTATTATGTTTCTTTATCCCTGTAAAGGAGTGTCTGTCCCTCTCCCTCTGATCTGATCCCTCTGCATTGATACTTTCCAGGTCTGTTCATGGATCAGCAAATTTCACGACTTCATTTCTTTTAATGGCTGCTTCAGAAAATCAAATACTTTTATTTTTTTCTCTATAAAAGACACATAGTTTTTAGATGAGAAAAGCAAGAAAAAATATTCTAAAGCAAATGTAATATGCTATAACATATGTAATAATAATATGTAATAAGCTATAACAGAATAACCTGATTGCTCATACTACGTGGTATGTCTGTGCAATAAAGGGGTGTAACACTCAGATGTTAAGAGGTTAGTATGTGCTCTCCTTCCCTGCACTCAGGCTTCAGCTCCAGACAGCATTCGCTCCATAAAACATGCAGACATTTACCCCATCTTTCTTTTTTTTTTTTTGACATTTCCCCCATCTTTTGGGGTGTGTGTCTTATGGTACCAAAAATGCATTACCTCAGGACTAGCTTAACTAAAGAGATGAAAAAAGCCTATACAAAGAAACTGACAAATCACTACTTCAAAAAAAAAAAAAAAAAAGAGCAGAAGAGAAAGACATACATCTGCTCATGGATTGGCAGGATCAATATCATCAAAACAGGAGGCGGATTTTTGTTTGTTTGTTTGTTTGTTCTTATTTTTGGGTCACACCATGCCTGGATTCAAAACACTGTCCTTCTGCATGCAAGGCAAATGCCTTACTGCTGTGCTATCTCTCCAGCCTTGGAGGCAGATTTTTGACCTGGGGCTTGAGTGCAGCTTCATTGTGAATTCCTCCATCCCTGTGTATCCCCTAAAGTCATGGTCAATGGAGGATCTGAGTGTTAGTGACTATTTTCTGCTCCCTCTGGGCCAGGCTCAGCCCCAGTGTTGTGAAAGTGGGTCCCAGGCAAATCACCTGGAAGGGCCACACTGCACTTTTGTGCTCTCGGTGTGGTGCAGGGATTCAAACCAGGGTTACAGACACATCTACACAGTAGGCAAGTGATCAAGCTGTGAATGATCTCCCCAGTGTGTGGCTTTTTACATACTTTTCTTCATTCTTTGGGCATTCACTGAATTCTATTATCGTTTATTATATTTCAAAGGAAATATTCCACCTCATAGCAAATATTTACTATCCATGCACCTTCTGACAGTGAAGCTGTGCTGCCTCCCCTAATATCCATCTCTAGAACTTTCCATCTTCCCCAACTGAAACTGTGCTCCTGATAAGCATACACATTTAGTTCCTACTCACGGCAAGCCCCACTTCACTTTCTGTCTCTACATATTTACTCTTCCAGGGTGGTCTGGTGGGAAAATCAAACGCTTGCCTTTGGGCTCACTTTCCCCATGCTAGTGTCTTCGAGGGTGTTCTAGAGGGAACATCATCCTCTTTGTAAAGGCTGAGTAGTAGTCTCTTAGGAAGGAAGAGGCAGAAGTAGAGGAGTAAGAAGACATGGAGATAGAGGTAGAAAAGAAAAGCTAGAGGCAGAGAAAGAGAAGAGCAAATGGCAGAAGATGAAGAGGCAAAGATTTGCTATATTTTCTTTACCCTTCAATCCATTACTGGACCCTTGGCTTGCTTCGTGCCTTTGCTATTGCAAACAAAGCTGCTAGAAACATATATGTGCCTGTATATATGTATACAGATGCACACACAAACACACACATACATATATATGCACACACATATATTGTTCTTTATGAAGTTCCTAAGTTTTTTTTTGTAGTGGGGGACTCCCAAGCAGTGCTCAGAGGCCCAGGGCTACTCCTCAGCAATACTTATTTAACTGGACCAGATAATTCCCAAGACCTGAGAATGTGTAGATGCTGGACCCTGAGGTACCAGAGTCCACTAGGGTCCCAAACAGCCATGCTGGGCCTTTAGGATAATACCTGGTTGTCCTCTAGGGGCCATTTGACACCTTGCTTGAGCCCATCCAAACTTGGCCTGCACCCCTGTCTGCTAAGCAACCCTCCCACAACTTGAATACAACACTCTTCACTGGCGTGTTTCTTGTGAGATCTTTTTGGCATCCTTTCATTTTGTTTCCATGGAGAGCTTCTTGCTGTCTCGTCCAGCCTAGTCCTGATGGAAGAACAGCCTAAATGTGCCCCAAGACTGAACAGTGTTGGAGGCTTTAAAAATCCACCTGTTGGTTCAACGTGTGTAAGGTACTTTTTGCATGAACTTCATTGTAATCAGCTGATGATGTGTTTAATTTGTAAGTTTTCGTTTATTTTTACTTTGGTGATCATACTGTAGTGAGAGAGGTGAGAATCCCATGTACAGAGCTCAGGAAAGTACAATACTAGGGCCAGAAACACAGTAGAATGGGAAGGTGTTTACCTTGCACATCTCCCCAACCTGACTTTGATCCTGGGCATCCCATGTGGTCCTCTGAGTACCACCAGAAGTGATCCCTGAGCACAGAACAAGGAGTAACTCTTTTTTTTTTTTTTTTTTTTGGTTTTTGGGTCACACCTGGGCAGTGCTCAGGGGTTATTGCTGGCTCCTGGCAGCAGGCTCTGGGGACAATATGGGATGCTGGGAATCAAACCAATGACCTTCTGCATGAAAGGCAAACCACCTTATCTCCATGCTATCTCTCTGGCACCAAGGAGTAACACTTGTTAGGTGTGGCCCAAAAACAAAACAAAAAAGTATGTGACTGATAGGATGAGGAGGATGAGGAGGAGCATGGTGGTGGTGATAGTGATGATGTTGATGATTGTAACCATGGTACTTAAATAAAGAAATCATTATTAAAAATTTTTTCAAGATGCTAATATAGGCTCCTACATCCATTGCACTAATTTCTGGAGTTTTCATTTGGTTTTGTGTGTTTAGGGAACGGTGCTACACCATTATCTCCTGGCCACTTAGCACTCACTAGGCCCCTAGCATCTGGTCACATTCAAAGATGGAGCTGCCTCCTTCTCCTTTTTGGGTCCAGCCCAAGAACCTTAGTTCCCAGTGAGGACCCTCCTGAGCCTATATATTCAAGAGAACAACAGCCAGCCAGGAAGAACTCACACTGTGGGGACATGCATTAATCCCCGGCACTGGTTCCAGCTTCGGATCAGGGTTGATGAAGCCATTAGCATTCTTGAGGCCACCCCTCTGGTGAGGCCACTGAGCACAAATCTGCTCAGCTAAGGTGCAAACCACCAGGATTGTGGACCAGCTCTGTGCCTGGTCTCAGAGGAAGCAGCTGGCATACTGGACCTCAGGAATCCTGGGACTCCACCCTGCTTGGTGAAAAGGAGCAGGAATAGGGCTGAAAAGGCCCTAGCCAGGGGTTGGTAGGCCTTCATGAGGGTTCAGCATCCCTGGCCCACAGTCCTGACCTCTGTTCCGTCTCTGAGAAGCAGGAACTGGCTGTTGTTTTCAGTTGTCAAGGGGAAGTCTCAGCCCCTGTTGCGGTCATTGGGGGGAAATAACACTATCACACGACTCTGAAATCACTTTGAAATCCCCATCTATTCCCTCTGATCTCCCAGTTCCTCCCAGCCTGTGTTTTGAGGTCATGCATCCCCTCTGGAACTCCTGGGGCACAGCAAGCCATGTCCCCTTAAGTCATATCTGTAGTATTTGCAGTATTTGTCCTTTGGATGAGGCAGCAGGCTCCATTCTCACAGTTTCTTTTCCCTCCTCTCCATCTCCCAGATGAGGGGTTTGAAGCTCAGGAAAGGTGGCATTCCTGATGACTCCAACATCAGTCTACTGCCATCAAGGAGGGAGCAGAGGTGGGGTGGTGGTGGGTAGCAGCCCTGTCCTGCAGAGGGGAGACAAGCTATTCCCACACTGGGTCAACACTGAGCCTGAGCCTCGATGGTCAACTGGCCTGAGTGACCATATGCAGGGAGTCTGCCTGAACACATCCTAGCCCCCCTCCACCCCGCCTAGCCCATAAACAGGGGTAGTATATGGGTGGGGTGGGATAGAGGATAGCATTGCCTAGAAGATACACTGATGGCACTGCTGGACTCTTTTCTATTCAGCCTGTTCTGTTTGTTCAGGTAATTTTGTGATTGACTAACATTTCTCTGATTAGTTCCAAGCACTGAACCCATTATTTATTATTTGGGATGATGCTCAGGAAGCCAGAGGGTACCCCACCAGTGATTCTCAGCCAATAGAACAGAAATTCAATACCCGAGGATGTGATGCTGCTCAGGCCCTACTGTGTGGGGGCCACTAGGGTCACCAGACAGTGCTGGGCCACACCTGGTGGTGGCCAGGGTAGTTTGGTGTTGAAAATTTGGGCCGGGCAATGGCGCTAGAGGTAAGGTGCCTGCCTTGCATGTGCTAGCCTAGGACAGACCTAGGTTCAATCCCCACCCCCTCCAGTTTCCCATATGGTCCCCCAAGCCAGGAGCGACTTCTGAGCGCATAGCCAGGAGTAACCCCTGAGCGTCACCGGGTGTGGCCCAAAAACAAAACAAATCAAACAAACAAACAAACAAAAAAAAACCAGGTCAGGTTCAAACAAGGCAAGTGCCCTAAGGCTCTACTGTACTATCTCCTAGCCCCAGGTTTTTATCTGTTTGTTTGTCTGTTTAAAGTAACAGCTCATCTATTATAGCTATATAGATAAAATTATGGCATAACTGGTTTACCAATGTAAATAAGAATTATCAAGGGAAAGAAAAAATAGGAGCATCGTGAGACTGTGTAAGAGTCTGAACTCACTATACTTGATGCTTGAAAAAAATTCCAACAATCACACTTTAAATGATCCAGATTTCCAAGGGGTTAGGCACTTGCCTTGCACACACTTGGACTGAGTTGGATTTCTGGCATCTCATAAGGTCCCTTTAGTCCCACTAGGGGTAACACCTGAGCACCCCTGGGTGTGATCCAACCCCTGCCTCAAATAAAAATAACTAACATTACCTAATTTTGGGTGATTGAACCCAGGCCAACAACATGCAAGGTAAGCACCCTACCACTGTACTACTATCTGACTAGTACATATCTCAGACTTTGTTTCTGTTGGGGGAATATCTAGTTCTTATTTTATTTTTGCTCTGCATATGAATGAAATCTTCAACGTTTTTTGTTTAATTGATTTTTTTTTTGTTTTGGGGCCACATCTGGTGATGACCAGGGATTACTTCTGGCTCTGCTATTCACAGATCACTCCAGGGGACCATATGGGATGCCAAGTATTAACCCTAGATTGGCTGCCTTACCCACTGTACTATCTCTCGTGTCCAAAACAACACAGATATTATTTTCCCCAGAAATTGGAGGCCAAGTTGGCTGTATCTCTAAGAGAGATTCTTCATGCTTCAACTAGTCTCTTCCCTTCCATGTCCTCAACATGGCATTCCTTTTTTTGGGGGGTAGGGGGGCAAACCCAGCGTTGGTCATGGTTACTTCTGGTTCTGTACTCAGAAGTCACTCCTGGCAAGACATAAGGGATGCCAGGATCAAATCTGGGTCCGTCTCAGATTGGCTGTATGCAGGGCAAACACCTTACTGCTGTCCTATGACTCCAGCCCCATCAGCATGGCATTTCTGTCTTGGTCCTTTCCCTTCCATTAAGGACACCAGGTCCAGAGGATTAGGGCTCTATTCTTATTTCACTTAACCTTAATGACCTACATACAGAATTCCATCTCCAAATATACATGGAATTTAGGACTTTAGCATAGGTGGTGGTGGAGGGAGAGGAGGAACAGGATTAGGAGAGATCCAATTTAGTCTAACTGAGGACTTTAAAACTTTCCAGATGTCTGGGGATGTGATTCAGTGGGAGGGCAGAGGCAGGTGTGAGGCTGGTGATTGTCTGTGAACCTCAGCACCACAACAAAGTGTGTGGTCTCCAGCATGATGCAACCATATATGTGACTCCCACTTATCAAAGAGAAGGAACTCTTCTAGAGAGCCTTAGAAAAAATTTAAGAGGGCTGGGCGGTGGCGCTGGAGGTAAGGTGCCTGCCTTGCCTGTGCTAGCCTTGGATGGACCTCGGTTCGATCCCCCAGTGCCCCATATGGTCCCCCAGCCAGGAGCAACTTCTGAGCACATAGCCAGGAGTAACCCCTGAGTGTCACCGGGTGTGGCCCAAAAACCAAAAAAAGAAAAAATTTAAGAGAGATATTACAGTAGTTAGGGCATTTGCCTTGCATGTAGTCAACTAGGGTTAACTCAGGGTCCCCTGAGGCCCTGTCAGGAACAATCTCTGAGTACAAAGTCAGAAGTAAGCTCCGAACATCACCAGGTATGACCCAACCCTTCCCCTGAAAATAAAATCATTTGCAAAAGAAATTTGGAATTTTTCAGTAGGAAGGACCCATACATTATACTGCTGGTCCTGCCTTTCATACAGAAGGAAAATGACTGATTTTGACTTGGCAAGTTTTGTAACATGCTACTCCTCACCCCCCAAAATAATTATGGACCAGAAAGACAGCTCAATAGTTTGAGTGAAGGTTTTGCATGTCAGAGATCAGTTTTCCATCCCTAGCCCCTAACTTATCAGTGACCTATATTCCAACCACCTCCCAAATAATGGGGTTCCCCAGTTTGCTTTCCATCTCCCGTAATGGGAAGGACCACTCTTCCCCCACCCCCATTTCTGGAATCCTTAGTTTAACTTGTGAGTGAGACTTCTTCCTTCTTTGAAACATATTGAAACTGTAATCAAAGTGACCTGTGGGTTTCATTTCCCCAAAACTGGAGCCCTGAGGCTCAGGGGAGAGTCTCCACTTACCCCCCGACATCCTCCACTCACACAACTCTACTGGTCCCCACAGAGTAAAAAGAGATAGGTCTGCTCCACAAGGCGCTGTGAGTCAGGGCTGTAGAGTAAAATAGCCAGGCTGGTGGGTGTGAGTAGAAGTGTCTGAAATTTGTCTCCAACACCAAGGAAAGGCAGGAGCAGAACTCAGGCCTGTCACACTTTTAGTACTACCTGAACCATCCACACACACTTCAACCCACTGCCTTCCAGTGCCCTGGGATTTTATTGATTCAAGTGTATTGACTCAGGGAAATGGACATACTGGAGGAAGACAAGATGCTGAAATGAGGGATAAAAACCACTCCTAGGGACATAAAAATACAATACAAAAATCCCTTCCTCACACCTATATTCATTGCCATCCTATTTACAATAGCCAGACTCTGGAAACAATCAAGATGCCCTTGAACTGATGAATGGCTAAAGAATCTGTGGTATATATACACAATGGAATATTATGCAGCCATCAGGAGAGATGAAGTCATGAAATTTTCCTATACATGGATGTACATGGAATCTATTATGCTGAGTGAAATAAGTCAGAAGGAGAGAGATAGATACAGAATAGTCTCACTCATCTATGGGTTTTAAGAAAAATAAAAGACATTTTTGCAATAATTCTCAGAGACAAAAGAAAGGAGGACTGGAAGGTCCAGCTCACGACATGAAGCTCACCAGAAAGAGTGATGAGTGCTGTTAGAAAAATAACTACATTGAAAACTATCATAACAGTGTGAATGAATAAGGGAAGTAGAAGCCTGTCTAGAGTACAGGCGGGGATGGGGAGGAGGGAGATTTGGGACCTTGGTGATGGGAATGTTGCACTGGTGAAGGGGGGTGTTCTTTATATGACTGAAACCCAACTACAATCATATTTGTAATCAAGCTGTTTAAATAAAGATATATATATATATAAACTAATGAGGGATAAAAGACATGAATAATTCCTTTTCAGTAACTATCATAAACCAAAATGTCCAGAAGAAATGTCCCTTCCACAATGGCTGGGAGCTGAGGATATTGATGGAGGGAAGTGGGCACTGGTGAAGGAATTGGTATTGGAACATTGCACATTTATAATTCAATCATGGATACTTTGTAATTTATCATAATTCGATAAATATTTAGTTTTGCTTGTTTTGGGGCCACACCAGTAATGCTAAGATGTTAGCTACTCCTGGCTCTGCACACAGGAAATACTCCTGGCAGTGCTCGGGGGACCATATGGGATACCTGGGATCAAACCTGGGTCAGTCACTTGCAAGGCAAACCACCCTACCTACTGCACTATTGCTCTGGCCCCTAAACAATATTTTTAAATAAAGTGTATTGACACCTCCAAGTGTCCCAATAAGTTCCTGGAAGGACCCTTCCCTCTTGGCAGGTGGGACTCTAATGGGGCAGGAAATGGGGGATCTGGGGAAGCAGGATACAGGGTTCATTCAGTGAAACAATCCTTCTGTTTTTTCTCAGACTGAGAGGGACATCGCCCCTGGAATTTGCTCATCAAACAAGGGGACAGGAGCTCAGATAGGTCTGCCTATCACCTCCCAGGGGCCTATCACACCAAGTCACAGCACAAAACTTGGCCAGGGGAACACCTCCACTTCTGAGCTTCTCAGACTGCCCAGATTCCTGGCCCCAGGTGGTCTGCCTGTTTGAAATCCCAGGAGTAGAGAAATTCGTCCTAAAACAGGCCTCT
>PVKC010035531.1:0-13434 GCA_004027635.1 Crocidura indochinensis | reverse complement strand
CACTGCCATCTTGGATCCACTCGCTGCTGCATCCAGGGCATTTGTCTTGAGACGTTGGTTTTCTTGGTCTTTATTTTGTTTTGGGGCCACACCCAGTGATGTTCAGGGATTACTTCTGACTACTGTGGGGGTCAGTTCTATTGGTGCTCGGGGGACCCATGGGATGTTGGGGATCGAACCTGGGCCAGCCACATGCAAGTCAAGTGCCCTCTCCTGCTGCCCTATCATTCCAGCCCCTGAGGTGTTGGTTTTGTTCCCCCTACTTGCTCCCCATTCCCATCACAGCGTTCTCCTGGTGTCCTCGCCACCCATGCAGCAGCTCGGAACCATGCTATCCCCGACGGCCAGCCAGACCTCACCTGTTGCACAGACCACGGCTCGTGTCGTTGGTCACTCTGGTCCAGCTGGGCTACCCCAGGTACGCGTGGTGACCCAGCCCAGCCTCCCCACCACCCCGCAGCCCTCGGCAGGACCCACACAAGCAATGCCACAGATGAGCCCTGGGCCCCAGATCCGAGCACCTACTGCCACCACTGCACAGACCAAAGTCGTCCCCCAGGTAAGTCTGGGTCACAGAGCTCAAAGGGCAGCCTCGGGTCCAGCTGCCACTTGTGGTACACATGACGAGCATGGTGGGTGGCCAAGTTCCACACGCTGGGACTGAGGGGGACAGAAGTCCAGAGTCACAGAGGGAGAGTCTGAACCAATGGTTCTTCTGTGGTCCAGCCTGCCATGAACCAGTGGCCTTAGTCACAGTCTTCTCTTTGCCTCATTTTCCTAGACTCTGGAAGGGCATGAAGTTTATCCTTGGAGCATTACATGGGGAAGTTCTCAGAAAACTCACATGTTCTGTGCATATGGGAGACTGGTGGATGGGGGTGCTCATTTGTGGAAGACAGTGAGTGAACTGTGTCCCTGTCCCAGTGTCTGACTTGGCTTGGCTTCCCGCCTCATTCTCTGACCTAGACAGTCATGGCTACGGTTCCTGTCAAATCTCCGGCAGTAGCTGCCAATGGGCAGCGGCCTGGCCTCACAGTGACAAGTCTCCCTGCCGCCACCACCAGCCCCACCAGCAAGCCTGCCACGAGTGGGCCTGGGACCTCTGCACCCACCGCATCCACCGCAACAGTTATTCAGAATGTCACAGGCCAGAACATCATCAAGCAGGTAGGTGCTGCTCAGGCCCCTACCAGAGGCAGCACCAGCTCCCTTCTCTCTGTGGAGGAGTTTCTGGTCTGGACTGCCTTTTCCCTGGCTCCAGGGAATGTTCCCTGGTTAAAATTGATTTACTTTGATGTTGTTTGCATTTGCTTTATTTGTCTATCCCAGGGGTCTCAAACTCAATTTACCAGGGGGTCGCAGGAGGCAAAGTCGGGGTGATCCTTTTTTTTTGTGTGTTTTTGGACCACACCCGTTTGATGCTCAGGGGTTACTCCTGGCTATGTGCTCAGAAATCACCCCTGGCTTGGGGGGACCATATGGGACACCGGGGGATTGAACATTGGTTCATCCTACGCTAGCGCTTGCAAGGCAGACACCTTACCTCTAGTGCCACCTTCCCGGCCCCGGGGTTGGGGGGGTGATCCTTGAGTGCAAAGTCAGTAGTAAGCCTTGAACATTGGGGGGTGTGACCCAAACAACTAAAACAAAACAAAAAAAGATTCTTCTAGGGCGGGGCCACAAAATGTTGTACGGAGGGCCGCAAACAGCCCGCAAGCCACGAATTTGAGACCCCTGGATCCCGAACTGGCCTGACTGCTTTGCTTGCTTTGATAGTTTGTCATTATTACCATCTTCGGTCATTTCCTGGGACATGTTAGATCCAGCACAGGGCTTGGCACACGCATAACCCACTGTACACCCCAAGAAGGGTTTTGGTGTCTTGTTTTTGGCTGCACTGGGTAATTTTTGGGGTCTACTCCTGGCTTGATGGTTCTTAGCTGTGCATGTATAATGCGAGAATTGAGCTTGGTTCCGGCCCTGAGCCTGATCTAGTCTCTGGCCTCGAGTAGTGTGTTTTGCTTTCATCTAGCTCTTACTGACTACTCCCCAAGTGCTTTCTGTGTGTACAAGCAGAGGTGTTGGAATTCTGCAGCATCTCACTCTCCATGGAACTCGTGTCCTCAGAGCTGGGGGGCAAGCACATTGCTTCATATTATCCTTATTTGACAGGGGCTCTGAAGCTCCTTGAGGTTTCATGTGGTGCTGCTGGGGCAAGGTGGTATGTGTGAGAGACTAGGGTTAATGTGGGTGTTTGCTGAGGCAGGAAGGAGGAGGTGGCAGGAAATCTTGTCAGCCTTCGGGAAAGGAAGCATTCAGGGATGCGATTGGGAAAGGTCATATTAAGTCACCACAAACATTTTGTTGGGTTTGATTTTAAGGGGCCCCACCTGGTGGTTCTGGGAACTCAGTATTTGAGGCGTGTCTCTTGGTGGATGCTGAGCTGGAACTTAGGTCTCCCGTGTGTGAGGATGTGATTCCACCCCTTTGAGCTTGCTCTTGGGCCTCTGGACCTTGATTTTCATTAGAATGTGAGGGGGCTGAAGGGCCTAGGGAGTAGCTTGGTCTCTTGCCACTTACATTTGGCTAGTGCTGAGTGTGGCTTGGAGCAAGGCCAGCAAGACCTCCAAGTGTTTTGGGAGTGGAGAGCGGTCTGAGGCTCGTGGCTTTTGAGCATGATGGGGAGTTAGACACTGGGAGAAGGTGGCACTGCAGTGCTGGATCTGACACCCAAAAGCAATCATGGACCCTGGAAAACTAGTGGTTGCAGCACCAGTCTGTGAAAAGGGGCATGGAGGCCTGAGATGGCTCACACGGGACAGCTCAGGGTCTCTTGACTCTAGGCTGGGTGCTCTGGAGATGGGATAGAGGAGAGATTGTGATGAATGCAGGTGATGTTCCAACAATTTTTCTTTTGAAACAAGGACGAAATTGGGGCTGTAGGGACGTGGCTATTAGGAGGTTTAGTTTGTGTTGGCTCTTACAGATTTTAGGGTTGTTTTATTTGGGTTTATATTTTTTGGTTCAGTTTGGGGTGACAGCTGTATTTTTGGGGGGACCATATGGTTCTGGAGTACAAACCTAAACCTAGGCTCCAGCATACAGAGCCTGCATTTGGCCTGTTGAGCTCTGTCTCAACTCGTATTAGCTACCTTTGGGGTGAAGGCATTGTAGTGTGTTCTGGATTTGGTACATTATTCAGGGGTCACTCCTGTTGATGCTGGGGTCCCAGACAGTGCTGGGAACAGATCCTGGGGCTCCTGCACACAGCACACATACTTGCCCTTTCAGACTTACCCTGACCCGTGTTTGTAGGCTGAAAGGATGGCATCTGTTCTGCATGGGAGGTGAGCCCAGACCAGGTGGATGGGTCTTCAAGGCCTGTGCTCCTGTCCACAGTGCCATGCAGCTACCCCCTACCCCCACATGTGGGCCTGAGGCAGATGTCTAATCTGATGTGCAATGTGAATTCATATCACTGACTGTTTAGGAGTGGTTATTAGGTCACATTCAAAACGCTGTTGGTATTTCTTTTTAAAAAGATTTTTTTTTTGGTCTTCTGGGCCACACCTATAGGTGTGCAGGGCTTGCTTCTGTCTCTGCGCTCAGGGTTCATTCCTGGCATTCAGTACTTGGTACCACATAGGTGCTAGGGATGGAACATAGGTGAAGTATTATTTCGATAGCCTTTTTTGGTCTTTGCTAGGTGAGAGGTTATCTATGGATTCGTGTTGCTTTGTGTTTCTTTTCTTTTTTTTTTTTTCCGGTTTTTGGGCCACACCTGGTGGTGCTCAGGGGTTATTCCTGGCTATTCGCTCAGAAGTCGCTCCTGGCAGGCACAGGGGACCATATGGGGAACCGGGGGATCGAACCACGGTCCATCCTAGGTTAGCGCAGGCACCTTACCTCCAGCACCACGGCCCAGCCCCGCTTTGTGTTTCTTTTGGTTTGGGGCCATACTTGGTGGTATGTGGTGTTAAGGGCTTACTCCGAGCTGTGCACTCAGGAATTATTCCTGGCAATGCTCAAGGGACCATGTGGGATGCTGGGGACCGAACCTAGGCCAGCTCTGGCTCCCAGAGATATGTATTGAAGTCTCAGTCAGCAAAATCATCTCTTCTGGCATCACTGAATTAAAACATTCCATTGCTTCTCTGAACGTGAACGTGGATGAGGGAGCTGGAGCAGACCATGATGGACATTGGCAGCCTTAAGATCCCCAAGTGATGGGTCACTGTTGCTGGAACCAGGGACTGTTTCTCACATGGCAGAGTGACTGAAAGTTGACAAGAGGCGGGTGGGGGGCTGACCCCTATGGAAGAAAGGCATGCTTAGTGGTACAGGGGCCACTCATGGGTGCTGTCTTCTCCCTCCAGGTGGCAATCACCGGGCAGCTTGGTGTGAAGGCCCCAGCGGGCAGCAACATCCCGATAGCAGCCACTAACTTCCGCATCCAGGGTAAGGACGTGCTGCGTCTGCCGCCTTCTTCCATCACCACCGACGCCAAAGGCCAGACAGTTCTACGAATCACTCCGGACATGATGGCCACCCTGGCTAAGTCCCAGGTCACTACAGTCAAACTGACCCAGGACCTCTTCGGGACAGGAAGTGGCACTGTGGGCAAAGGCATCTCTGCCACCCTGCACGTCCACCCAGCAGAGAGCCCTGCCAAGACTGGTTCAGCCAGTGCCCCTCCATCCACTTCAACAGGTACCACCGTGGTCAAGGTGACACCTGACCTCAAGCCTGCAGACTCCCCGAGCTCCGCCTTCCGCCTGATGCCTGCCCTTGGTGTAAGTGTGGCAGAGCAGAAGGGGAAAAACACGGTAGCTGCCACTTCGGACTCCAAGCCTGCTGCTACCATCCGCATTGTGCAGGGCCTGGGCGTGGTGCCCCCCAAAGCAGGCCAGACCATCACGGTGGCCGCCCACACCAAGCCAGGCTCATCTGTGGCTGGTGCTTCTGGAACTGTGCATACCTCAGCCGTATCCTTGCCCAGCATCAATGCCACTATGTCCAAGACCGTGGCCGTAGCATCTGGGGCAGCCAACACTCCCATCAGCATTGGGCCAGGAGCCCCCACAGTTCGGCAGGTCCCTGTCAGCACCACAGTCGTGTCCACGTCCCAGACTGTGAGTAGTGTGCAAGGGGTGAGACCTCCCATGTGGGGAAATTGCTTGGAGCCAGGCCCTTGCACTTCCTGCCCGTGAAGACCAGAGGCCCTGATGCCCTGCTTCCCTGTGACCCCAAAGGACTTCTCTATACCAAGAGGCTTTGGGTTGGGTTGGGCATCATGTCATAGCTTCTTTTTTTTCTGTGTGTGTCCCTGTTTATCTCTCTGTGTATCCATCTGTGTGTCCATCAATGTTCATTTAAACCGTGGGCTGAGAAGGTTGCTGACCCAACTTGTACTCCTCCTTGAATGGGGCTGGTTCACTCTTGGCATTTCTGGCATTTTTCTTCTGGTCTTTCTCTGAAACTTGCCATGTGGTTGTGACTGCTCTAACCTTCCCCCCAGAGTGCTGTCCCAGCCCTGGCTTTGGCATAGGCTGTGGCTGCGTTTGCTTCTGTGGTGCCCTTCCTCTCTATCCCCCAAGCAGGTGCTTTACCCCCTTGTCTTTCTCCCTTCTCAGACCTGCCTTGACTATTCTTGGCAGAGTCTGAGACTGCATAGGCCTCCTGTAACATATACTGGAATTGCCTCTGTGGTTCAATTACCCGACATGCCATCGCCTCTCCTGTCAGCTGGACAGTCCACACAGCGTCCAGCATCACTCGGCATTTTGGCATTTTCGGTTTTGATCCCTTAGACATAGTATTGTGCCTTTTTTCAGAGGTCATGAAGATACTGGCTTCCTTTTATTTCTTTTTATTTTTGTTTTGGGATGAAACCTGGCAGTACTTGGGGGTTACTCCCAGCATGGTACTGGGCAATTGCCCCTCTTGCCATTGCTCAGGGAGCTGTATGCCACCTTGGTCCCTTCCGAAAGCCCGAGTGCTCTTCCCAGCCTCTGCCTTGTTTTCAGAAAAGACTTTCAGAGGTTTAAAAGAAGTGAAACTAATAAAGCCATTTGGAATCATAGTTGGGGGAAGAAAGAAGCATCAGTCTCTTTCTCATGAAACACTGTGTCACCGCAGTGCCCAGTCCCAGAATAGCTGTTTTGGGATGTACTTGCACTATTCTTAGTCCTCTAAGAAGGATGCTGTTCTGGGTAATGGGATGCTGAGCGACTACAGAATAGACATTTCATTTCTTCTGGGTCTTGGGTTCAGCTTCTTCCATCTTGGTATTCAGGGACGCACTTAGTGGTACAGTGACTGAACTGGGAGGCTTGCAACCAAGCCATTAGGAAACTACTGAGTTTTTCTTTTGGTTTTATTTGTATAGGCGCCATACCCAGCAGTTAGGACTTATTTCTGGCTCTGTGCTTAGGGACCAAAGGGAATGCTGGGAATTGAACCCCGGTTGACTGTAGAAGGCAAGTGACATCCCCACTGTGTTATCACTCTGACCCCAGTCTCCCCTCCTACACACCTGATTTTGCTCTTTGTTTTGTTTTGGGGACACACCCGGTAGCACTTGGGTTACTCCTGGCTCTCTACTTAGAAATTACTTCTGGCATGCTCGGGGTACGCATGGGACCGTACTCAGGTTGGCCACATGCAAGGCTAACACCTTAACCTTTTGCTATCTCTCCAGCCCCCAGTTTTATTCTTTTAAGCACACTTGTGTAGCCAATCAGGAAGATGGGGGAGCATTAGTGCAGTAGAAGTGCTCACCCTGGGTCCCTGCCATCGAAGGGGGCTTAAGGAGGGGGCTGCAACCTCTGCATGTCTCTGAACACATGGGAAAGTGGCAATTTTGGTGGGCCTGGAAATCCCTGCCTGGCCCCTGAGCATGCTAGGGACTGATAGCAGGAGGCATGGAGGAGAAGGGGACAATTTTGGAGCTGCCTGCCTGGGCCAGCTGAGTCAGCTTTCAGCTCAGCTCATGGGGTTGACCATGGTCGACAGACTCCTATGGCCCCCCAGGCCATACTCCTTGCCCCCCTACCTGTGATCCGCTGTGGGGTCAGACTTTGCCTGACTGAGTTTGTGCTTTGTGCCCCAGATCTGATCTCTCTTATCTCTGGGAGAAGCAGAACATTCCTGAGTGTGGACTTGCCTGAGATCTCAGTCCAAGGAATGGGTGTGGGTGGCGGTTGTACATGGCTGTGTGCCCGCTATGGAGTTACAAGGCTGTGGCAGCCCAGCTGGCGACTCATGTTTGCCACTGTCCTCACTTCCTCTCTCTTGTCAGTCAGCCACCTCTTCCCTCAGGCTCACAGTTCTGTGGGGGAGCAGTTTGATCCCCTTCCTATCCTCCTTTCTTGCCCCTGAACTTGAAGTCCCTCCAGCCCCCTAATCCTGGGCCCTGTCTGTTCTCAGGGGAAGCTGCCAACGCGGATCACAGTGCCTCTCTCAGTCATCAGCCAACCCATGAAGGGCAAGAGCGTGGTCACTGCCCCCCTCATCAAGGGCAACCTTGGTGCCAAGTGAGTGTTGGACTGGGAGGGAGGCAAGTCTGTCCGGTATAGTAGGAACAGGGTTGTGGACGGGCAGGTGAAGTAGAAGCCATGAGGGCAGAGCTTGGGGGCTGGACCCAAGAGGTAGTTGGCGCTTCATTGTGCTTTCCCACAGCCTCAGCGGGCTGGGCCGAAACATCATCCTCACTACCATGCCTGCGGGCACCAAGCTTATCGCCGGCAACAAGCCCGTCAGCTTCCTCACTGCCCAGCAGCTGCAGCAGCTCCAGCAGCAAGGCCAGGCCACTCAGGTGAGCCACCTGCCTGCCCTGCCCTGGCCTTCAGCCTGCCCTGCTGCTCTGGGCCCCCCACTGACCCCCCACGCTATCCCTTTCTCCAGGTGCGGATCCAGACGGTACCAGCGGCCCACCTTCAGCAGGGCTCGGCAGCCAGCTCCTCCAAAGCTGTATCCACTGTGGTGGTGACCACAGCCCCATCCCCCAAACAGGCACCCGAGCAGCAGTGACCAGGGGTGTAAGCTGCCTGCATGGCCCAGTAGGAGGATAGGTCCCTACATACCAGCAGCCTGGATGCTGTGCCCAGTCTATGCCAAGAGGTTGTGCCCAGGCACCTGGCTGATTCTGGCATATCCAGGAGTGGCTCCACCTAGCAGGCGTGGCTCCATCTGGCAGGCGCTTGAGGCGTGGCCGGGCAAGCAGCCCCTGGATGGAGCTGTGGCAGGTGCCATCGCGCTGTGTGGTTTCCGTGCTTCTTGGGACAGACAAATGGACTGAGAAGGAGTTTCTGTGTCGAGATTTTTATGTAACTTATTTTTTTAAAAAAACTGTTGTACATCTCAATCAGTGGGATGTGGATTCCCACCCCTCCACACATGCATCTGTTCAGTTGACCAGAGCGAGGGGACAGCTAGAGCTCCCCTAAGTTTGGCCAACTTGGAAACCTTGTGGTCTCAGGTTGGCTGTGAGCTGATCCGGAGCCATGGACGTGGGGCCTCAGCAGTTCAGGGCCCCACCTGTGTGGTCTCCTATGACTGTCCCCGAGGGAGTGTGCTATCCTGCAGCCCCCAGGGGGAAGTGTCAGCTGAGTCATAAACTTCACTGCAGCCCACCAGGGTTGACTCTTGTAAATAAAATTTCATTGGAACAAGCCTAGCCCTGTTTTCTGTGCTGTGGGCCTGCTCCTGGGGAGGCAGAGGGGGCAGTTAGCCCATGTGAGGGCTATGGACTCCTTATTCCTGGTGGCCCTCCAGGAATGTAGGCTCCTCAGCTGTTCACAGGTCACTGTTGTGACCTCAAGGTCACAGACATGGTTGTCATCAGTACTAGATTGGATCCGATGTGATCTCAGATGTGATCCATGTCAGTTCTGGGTTAGATCAGTTGTGATTTCGGGCTGTGACCTCAGATGTGGCCCACTACCAGTGCTGGCCATGTATCAAGCAGGGTCAGGTAGCAAAGCTCTTCTCCATGTCTAGCTTATCATTTGTCTATTTTGGGTGCACACCATAGTGATGGGTTTGAGAAGGCATGCTGGGATCAAGACTGAACCTTCTGTTCTGGCCTTCACCATGGTGCAGTGTCCACACTTATTTTGGTTTGGGAATCACACTCTGGGCTCTGGAATTATATAGGGTGCTGGGGATTAAGCCCAATTTTGCTGGGAACAAGGTAAGTGCCTCACCAAGTATACTCCATTTTTCCTGCTCTGTGCTCACCTGCCTGTGTCCTTGGTGTCTGCCCCAAGCAGGGGGGGCTATGGGGTGGATGTGGGCTCTGGCTATGGAACAGCATCCTATAGTTTGACCAGTTGCTGGGATGCCCATATAGCGCCACCATATAGTGTCAGTGAACAGCAGTTCCAATAGTGACTGGGGGAGTCATTCCAGTTGGACTGGTAGCCTCAGATCTGCTTTGGGGGGTTGATGAATCTTTGAGACCTATGGCCACGGTTGGGACCAACATATAAGGGACTTATAGTCAGGTGCCTCAGTGACAAGATGCTCTTCCTTATTTACCCTCATTCAGGAAATCTAGAATGGGACTCAGGTATCTATGCCAAGTAGACTGCCACTTATCAGAAGGCAAGAATACCTTCACCCTGTGACACACCAGGACACCCATGGATGCCCATGTGTCACTGATCAAGAGGTGACAGAGTTTTAACAACACTTGTATTTTACTTTACAAGAATCCATGTTCAAATTGAACCTAAAGTGAAGGAGGAAAGTGAGGGTACATCTGAAATGGGGTGCCATGAAACTGTGGACATGGACAGGATGAGGGCCTGGCTTTATCTGTAGTGGACAAGTGGAAATGGGCAAAAAAGAGGAAAAGTGAAGAAATTGGTGTTTGGCCTGCAGCTCCCCAAGAATCAGGAGGTTCCCTACACTCAGTGTCTACCTGCAGTTTTGGAGTGTATGCACAGGCAGGTGGGACTGGCCTGCCTGCCTTTGCAGAGGCCATGGTACCCTGAGAGCACAGGGAAAATAGTCAGTCAGCTGGACCCTCAGAGTACTGTTCAGATTGCTCACTCCTCATCAGAACCGTTGAGCAGGGCCGCCTGGTATGAGTGATCCGACTTCAGCTTCTGAATCCTGATGATTTCCTCATGTTGCAGCTTTGAGCGGGACAGAAAGCTGGGAGGCAGGAAGGAAGTGGGAACAATGATATGACTGGCCCTGCTGGGAGAGGTTCCTTTTCTTACCCCCAGTTACTAGCTTATCTTCAAGCCCTGTGTCTCCAGAAAGTGCTGCCTTTAGGCTGGGTCTCTGACCATGGCCACAGGAGACAGGAACCCCCTCCTAAGAGCCTTAGTACTACAATAGAGGTCAGACCCTTGGGGTTTGGCAGTCTGCCCTGCTTGAGGAAGGTAGAGTTGGGCTAGCAAGGTTGGCTATGTGCTGAAAGCTTTCTCGTGTGGAGCTGGATGGGCAGGCAGCTCATCTATCATTTCAAATATTTTTGTTTTGTTTGGGGGCCACCCCTAGTAGTGATCAAGGCTTTGGGCTCTGTGCTCAGGAATACTCTTGGTGGACTGGGGCTACCTTATGGGATGTGGGGATCAAACCCTGACTGGCCATGTACAAGCAAGCACCCTACCTGCTGTGCTATTGATCTGGCCTCTGTTGCAGTTTTTTGTGGTTCTAGAGATAAAACCCAGCTTCCTAGGCCTGACCCTGGGTGATAACTTTCAAAGCCTTGGTTTCCCCAACCTTTGCACCACTATGACAGTGCATAGGAAGGATCAGCTGCTTTTGTTTGAGGTTTTTTTTTTTGGGGGGAGGGGGGTGGGGAATGGCACATATGTTTGACGCTTAGGAATTACTCCTGGTTATGCGCTCAGAAATTAGCCCCTGGATTGCTTGGGGGGACCATATGGGACGCTGGGGGATTGAACCCTGGTCCGTTCTAGGCTAGCACTTGCAAGGCAGACGCCTTACCTATAGTGCCACCTCTCTGGTCCCTTCATTTAGAGTTTTGAATCACATCCTGTGGCACTTAGAGCCTCTTTCTGGCTTTGTACATATGAGTGGACCCTGGCAGTTTTTGTGGGACCCTACAGGGTGATGGGATGATGAGAGCTATGTGCAAAGTAACTTGGGGCTGGAATGGAAGTACCTGGAAGTACATTCCCTCTAGCTTAGCTTAGCTTAGCATACTCAGGTTAGCTTCTGAGTAGTGTGTGGCCACGTGTCTCATTGTTGTTCCCATATGGGGCCACTGGGGCAAATCCCAAATGAAGATGAGGGCTCTGGAATGGACTGGTGCAGAGCATGGATCATAGCCTAGTCAAAGGTCCCCAGTCAGTGGTTCCACTGAGTACCTGCCCAATTGGCTGACCAGCAGTTGACCAGATCCTTGAACTTCTTCATTTGCAAATGTCCTATGTTCTGAGTGAGGCCTGGGCTGGCCATGTCAGCGGTAAGAGGTAGCACTGGTCAGCCAGGAAATGTGGGGAGTCAGGATGGTGGGGGAGGGGGGACCAAGGAGTTGGAGCCAGCTGGGGTTGATTAAGGAGAAGGAAGGACAGGGTGGCCATGACGTACCAGTACACAAGCATGTAGCAGGTGGCCATGATGCACATGGCTGCCAGATAGTGCCAACAGAAGCACATGGTGATGAACATAACGTTCTCGTGGCTTTGCAGGTCCCAACCCGGGCCTCCTAAGGGCGGGTACAGCACAAACCCAATCTGCAGGAACAAAGCACAGGGCTGTAGGCACTTCCCTCTCTGCCCAAGTGCTCACTGCCCGGTTTCACTGAGCTGGGGGAGCTCCAACCGGTGGTTCAGAGCTGTCCCAAACCTGCCTTGAGATGTCTCTTCTACTCGAAGGTTCTCAGAGGACAGGCCCTGGGACACACAAGTCACACAGGGTGTGGTGGAGAGAAAAGTGGGCTTGAGGGCACAGTGTCTGTAGATCCACCACCTCCATCTCTGCCATGCTCCAGGAGACCCCTGTGCCATGTAGGGCAGGGCAGAGGGACACACTACTGACCTGCCAGAACCAGGTGCCCTGCAGGAGGACCAGGCTGGTGCGGAAGAGCTCCAGTACCACATTGTCTTGCAAAAACACCTCCAGGAACACAGCCATGCTCCCTATGAACAAGGCTGTCAGCAGCATCGAGTGGAGATGTTGGTCCAGCAGAGGCCGGTTTTGGACGTGGTAGTAGAAGAGGAAGCCTGTGAGAGGTAGGAGGCCATACACAGGTGCCCATGGCAGATGCACCCCCCATCCCTGAATGGCCCTATCCCAGACAACTGCCTTATGCGGGTGAAAATGAGTTCAGGCAGAGATTTGGGGGATCTAAGCGGCACCTCAAGGCCATGGTAGGGGGATGTTGAGGCATGGCTGCTATGTAGCAAGCCTGGGACCTGGACCTGAAATCTTTTTTTTTTTTTTTTTTTTTTTGGCTTTTGGGCCACACCCGGTGACGCTCAGGGGTTACTCCTAGCTATTCGCTCAGAAGTCGCTCCTGGCAGACACGGGGGACCATATGGGGAACCGGGGGATCGAACCGCGGCACCTTACGTCTAGCGCCACCGCCCGGCCCCAGGACCTGAAATCTATTGTCCACTCATTCATCCTTTTCCTCAGCTCTAAGGGCACCAAAGAGTGACCACTGGATTGTCAAAGGTCTTTTCAGGACCCACCTAGACCTTGCACATGGGGACCCCAGGATCATACCAAGCACCACGTGGTTTTCTGAGCACCTCCAGATGTGGCCCTTCTTTTCTCCTCAGCTCTCTCTCCCCAATAATGAACTCATTCTTTGTTACTCCAGCTCTCAGGAGCTGGGCCCGGAGGCCTGTCCTTTACTCAGTACTTTAGTGTGTGTCCCAACACATACACGGGGCAGAGGTGCCCTCAAGTACTTCGTTCCTGTGGTTGCTATGCATGCATACATGGGTGAGTGTGAGCCTTGATGGGATGTCACTGAAGAGAATCGGCGTCATTGAGGGAATCAGGGTCACTGAGGAGAATTGGGTTCACTGGGGGGAATCAGGGTCAGTGGAAATAAGGGTTACTGAAGAGAATCAGGGTCACTAGTGTATTGGGGTCACAGGAGGCAGGGTGTTTCAGGGGCAGTTGGGGGCCACTGGGGGAGAGTAAGGCTCATTAAATGTCTGTCTTATCTGTGCAGGGGCCCAGGGTCTTCCAGGAAGGTCACATCCCCTTTGTGTTTCTGTGCTGGACCTGCCTTCTCTCTTTCCTCCAGCCCAACCCTGGACTTACCTTCAACAAAGGTGGCTATGGCCATGGCTAGCTTGCCAAGGCCCTGGGGAATGTGGGTGTAGAGGCAGGAGAGCAGGTCGATGAGGCCCGACACACCGAAGAAGAGGTACATGGTAGTGTGCTGCCAGTTCATCAGCTTCACCCAGTGGTCCCCATGGTACAGGTGCAGATGGG
>PVKC010035530.1:0-13443 GCA_004027635.1 Crocidura indochinensis | reverse complement strand
TCTTTTTCTCTCTTTCTCTCTCTCTCTTTCTTTCTTTCTTTCTTTCTTTCTTTCTTTCTTTCTTTCTTTCTTTCTTTCTTTCTTTCTTTCTTTCTTTCTTTCTTTCTTTCTTTCTTTCTTTCTTTCCTTCCTTCCTTCCTTCCTTCCTTCCTTCCTTCCTTTTTTTTTTGCCACACCTGGTGACGCTCAGGGGTTACTCATGGCTATGCACTCAGAAACCGCTTCTGGCTTGGGGGGCCTTATGGGATGCCTGGGATTGAACCGAGATGCGCCACCGCTCCTTTTTATTTTTCTTAAAAGTCATAGATAAAAGACATTTCACTCAGCGTAATAGTATCACATTCTTTGATTTCTTTTCCCATTGTCTAATTATTTGCTTTAAGGTTTTTTTCCAGTCTCTTCTACTGTATGGAGTTGCTTTACATCTCATCTTCCAGCTCTCTGATTCTGTCCTCAACTGCTGTTAATCTGATGGAGAGGCTTTCCATTGATTTTTAATTTTATCTATTGAATTTTTCAGTCCTGTTATTTCAGTTTGGAGTTTTATGATTTATATCTTTGTGTTCTGTTCAGTTCGATCTATGCTTTCTTTGAGTTCTATGAGCATACTCCAATTTTTACACTAAACTCCTTGTCTGAGAGGCCAACTAGGTCTTTGGTACTTTTCGGGTTATCAAAGCTACCATCTTCATTCTCTGTGCAAGCTGTTGTCCTGCATTGTTTTCCCATTGATACACCAGTAGTGTGGCTTCTACTGTGTGCCGTGGTGGGACTTACACAGCTCCAGTCAGGGCTTCTGGGCAGTGGTTGGTCTCAGTCAGCATCCACAGCGATGATCAGCTGCAGGCGCTTCGAATGACGATAGGCAGTGGCAAGCAGGCTCCTCCCTGCTTGGGCATTTCCAGTTTACCTCAGCTCACATAGCTTCAGCAAGGGCTTCTATGTGGGGTTTGGTCTCAAGATCCACAGCGATAATCTGCTTCAGGCCCTTGGAACGGCAATTGATGGTGGCCCAATAATAGATATTTCTAAAACATATGATCAAGATCATGCCATTCTGATGGTTTAAATATTTCATGCTAAAGTCAAAACCTATTAACTTTGTTTAGGAAACCCTGTAGTTTGTCACTGGTTTCTTTTCTATGATATTTAGTCTGTTTAAATATCAACTTGTCTTCAATTTTCTTTTCCTCCAGAACTTTTAAGCACATTGTGCTGAATAACTCTCCTTGGCCCTTGTCTACCTCAACATTCTCCCCTCTAAAGTTTTCAGTCTGGTTATCTCTGTTTTATTTTTCACACTTCATCACAATTGTCCCCTTTTTCTTAAAAAGGTACTAAGGAAGGTGAAGAAGAGGATAAGAAAGGGAGAGAGGGGCTGGAGAGGTAGCATGGAGGTGAGGCATTTGCCTCTCATGCAGAATCGGTGGTTCAAATTCCGGCATCCCATATGGCTCTGAGCATAGAACCAGGAGTAACCCCTGAGCACCACCAGGTGTGACCCAAAAACAAGAAATAAAAAAGGGGGGAGAAAATAAAATGCTCAAGATAGAACACAGGCTTCTCCAAACATGGAGAAAGCCCCTGTACACAATCAGCATGCAAGTAGGAAAATCCAAATTTCAGGAAGAAATGCAGCTGACATGTGCATACAGGCACCTGTGCAAGGGTCCAAAGAGTGCATGGTGCATGTCCCTTAATTGTGCCTTTTCAAGTTACTCATTCCTTGGTCCACTCCAGAATATTGTCTACTTGCTCCACATTTGACCACCCATGTTCCCACTCTTGATTACACATGCCTCCAGTGTCAATCTAGTGAAGAATACAAATAATAAGAACATATGTTATGACTGCTTTAATAAATAAAATTATAATTGCTGACATTGCCAAGATTTTATATTTTGATTATTATTCTGAACACCACATGTAGCCTCCTTATTTTTCATGAAATCTTATGTATTAGCAATTGAATCTGATGCTGGCTAAATAAATAAAATAAAATTTGGAGAGGACTAGAAAATGAGCAGAGTAAGGTAAAGGACAAAAAAGAAAACTCAGTAAAGAGGTTGTAGGATGATTAGGAACTAGGATATTTTTGTGTAGCTGGAAGAATCTGCATGATGTAACAATACTAATCTAAATGGTACACTCTTATAGGTAAACAAACTCTTATGACCTCTATTCAACCATAAGTGGCTGCTGTTCTTTTAAGGGTGAAATATCACTTTTTAGAAACCCACCCATTATAATGGTCACTGGAATGCAGTTGGCCTGGAGTATATAAAGCCAAGGCTGAAGTGCTAGGGCCTTCTCCAGACTGCTCTGGCTGGATGGTGCCTGCTGACTTGCTGAAGAAACTGTTTGCATGATTCTTTCTCCTTCTGCTTTTGCCACCTCTTCTACTGTTCCAGGCCTGGCACACACCAACTAATTTCCACATAAAACATCTCCTCGCTGGGAGTAGAGAGATAATACAGTGGATAAAGTGCATACCTTGCACACAGTTAATCTAAGTTTGACACATACTAATTTGTGAAACCAGCACCCCATATGACTCCCTGAGCATAGAGCCAGGAATAAGTTTTGAGCACAACTAGTTGTGGAGCAAAAGCAAAAAACAAACAAGCAAAAAGCAAAACAAACTTCCAACCCTATGGAAGAGGAAAATTTAGTTTTTAAAGAAAATCTTTACAACTTTACTGAGCCATAACTGACAAAATTTAAATATTTAAAGTCTACAATATGATGATTTGCTAGACATAAACATTGTGAAATGATTTCCACTATTGAGTAAATGAACACATATAAAATCCTTTTATGCAATGGTGTTATATTATGTTTTTGTTTGTTTAATGTGAACACTTAAATTCTATTCCCTTAACAAAATTTTAATTAAACAATATGATTTTATCACCCATACTTACCATGTCGGGCACTGTATCTTGAGACTTTATTATAACCAAAACTTTGTAAACTTTGACCATTTACTTCCAATTTACATCTCCAGATGCTGACAACTACAGTTATAGTCTATCAATTCAACTGTGTTCATTATTATCATATTAAATTATATATGTGAGTGAAATTTTAATACCATTTTTTACCTGACTTGTTTTATTTGTAATAATGTCATTCAGGAGCAATTACATTTTCAAACAAATGGCAGAATCTCTTACCTTAAAAGACTGAATAAGGTTTGCTCTTCAAGCCTATGTTATTCCTTGATCATTTTCTTTCTTTTTCTCTCCCCTCACATCTTCCTAAGTGAGTTTTAATAAAAAGTTATTTATTTCACAAAAATATAAATAAATATAATAAGGGCTAAAAGATATTCCTCTGTGTATATGTATGATTCAGTATTCTCTTATCATCTTGATGGGTTAAAATAAAAGGAAAAATAATCCTCGCCTGTGTCACTATCTATTTGCACATTCTTGTCAAGTCTTCATAAAATATTCTCACAAATTTCATATTCTTTCATACCCCAAAGATATATATTACATTTATTGGAAAGTTTCATTTTTTGCAGTCTGAATGAGTCAATAAATGTTGTGGCATGTGTTTGTATATGTGTGTACTCTGAAATAAAAGAGCAGTATGTCCAGAACTGGGACTTACCTTGTGTCCTGGACTAGTAGGATAGATTCTAACTTCTTCTAATTCTGAACCAGAATAAACAAGTTGGAAAATGAATCGATGCAAATTATGTTTACTAGTAACTGATTATAACTAGAAATATGCCATATGATCTAATTCCTATTTAACTGATGATAAAATTTATTTTGCTATATTTTTGCCAAGAGTCTTAGTTTCTATGAACCTATTGGTGGGATTTAATATATATGCACATATATGTATATGTAAATAGACATTTATATAGCTTTGCAATTTTTATTGTTTCCAACTGCCTCAGTAATTCTCAGTAATTTACATAACATCTATGCTTCCCAGGCTACTTGGAGCTAAGAATATAAGGCCAGCCCATTGTAGATTAGTGCCTAACAGAGTCACTAAATCAGCATCAGGGCCATTTCTTGAGACAACCACCTGTAAATTAAAATCTTATTGATCTTCAACCAGGGAGCTTAACTTCACCATTTTCAGATACAGAATATTGATTTTTTAATACTTCAACAAGTAATCAAGAAGTATTATTTGATGGGGTTTCAGCAATAGTACAGTGGGTAGGGTGTTTTTTTTTTGCATGTAGCTGGCAGGTTTAATTCTCAGCATCCCATATGGACACCTCAAGCCTGCCAGGAATAATTTCTGAGTTCACAGCAAGGAGTAACTCCTGAGTGGCACTGGGTATTGCCCCCAAACAAAATAAAATTATTAATAATAATAATAAATAGTGTTTAGCACAAGTCAGACATACATTGCTTTTATTTTTGAAAATTTCACTGACATTTAAATTGGTTTGCAAATTATGAAATTACAAGGGATAAGTTTTCTCTTACCCCTAAATTCCATGGGTCCTCTATATTCCTGCACAGCATGGAATTAAATGATTTTATGCTTTTAATCTTGACTTTATTAATCTATATGATTCTATTCTATCAGCTCCACAAAGTGGCTTAAGGTACATCTGAAACTCACTTGTAAACCCTGAAATTACGAGAAATTTCCCTTTAACCAATCAGTATTTAGTCATTAACCATGCTTATTTGTGAAGGCTCAACCCTCATGATAAAATCACCTGAAGATGACAAGACTGGAGAGAAGTTAAAGTTTAGTAACTCAAATGATACTACAGATAATTCTATTGAGCAAAACACAACTTGAGCAAATATCATAAATGTGAATTATCTACTTCAAAGTGTCAAAAATATTCATGTGCATTAAGACCAAGATGTTAAAAATGTCAAAACTTTCTCTTCCCCAGAGATGAAATTTGGAAGTCTACAATACCAGCTGTCAATATATTATTTTCCTCTTAAAGAAGTATAGAATATTTGAAAATTTCAAAACGTTGTAACATGGATTATCTTAATCAAGCACACTGAGACAATCCATACAGGAGAACAAGAAAATTTATTCGTAGGTGTGCTGAGTCCATACAGCCAGGGTGTTCTGAGAACACCAGTAGAGAGTAGTGGTCTCACAGACTATTTTATAGGGCTTTTTTCCCCAAGTTCTTCCTTTTGATTTATACTCAATATTATGAGTTAGCATTGTGGTGGAGCAAATACACCATGGAATAAAGGACTGTAAGAACTTTGGAGCTACAGTACAGCAAGGACATTATAAGATAAACAATAAACCATGGAATTTGAGTGAAAGAGCCAGAAGGGCTGAGCCCTAATTCCCAGAAAGAGTTGCAGCATCGGTGGCTGAGGAACTGGTGCCTGAAAGATATGCCAGCTCAACCCAGGGGAGAGGACCTGACCCAAAGAAAGAACCAGTGGAATGAAACACATTTCCCAGCAATGACTGCAGTGGAGATACCTAGGGCGTTGGCACCCAAAAGTCACTTGTTGCACCCAGAAAGAAGTCATCAATGAAGGATGTATCGCTGTACCCTAAAGACACATTGGCACACCCAGTTGTACAGGCCAGTCTGAGCAAAAGATCCAGGGGGACCAAGCCCACTTTCAAGTGACATCAGTAGTTGCTGCAGCTGGCCTTGGAGTTGGTGCCCAGAAGACAAGTCAGGGCACCCCAGGTGAGAGGCCCCAGCCTCAGGGAAAGAGCAAAGGGGTGGACCTCACTTCACAGTGACAGAGACAGTGGTGGTGGCAATGATGGTTCCCAGAAAACACATAAGTGCACCTGAGGTGAGTAGTCTGAGCTCAAGAGAAAAAGCCAGAGGGGCGGTTGCCACTTTTCAATGACAGCAACATCAGCAGTGACAATAGCATTGTTGCCCTGAAAACACTTCAACATAAGTGCACCTGAGGTGAGTAGTTTGAGCTCAAGAGAAAAAGCCAGAGGGGCGGTTGCCACTTTTCAATGACAGCAACATCAGCAGTGACAATAGCATTGTTGCCCTGAAAACACTTCAACATCCCTCAGGTGAGCAGACTTAACCTGAGGGAAAGAGCCAGAGGAGCGAAGCAACTTCCAAGTGATTAGGCAGTGATGGCATCTGAGGCGCTGGTACTCTAAAGACACTTCTCATACTCCAGGTGAGCAGACTCAATCTTAGGGAAAGAGCCAGATGGGCGGAGCTATCTCCAACAACAGTGGTAGCCATGGCTGCGGTTGCATTAGTGCTGGAATATTATTGTGCACAGCAGGTGAGCAGACACACTCAAGAGAAAGAGCAAGAAGGAAGAGCCCACTTCTCAGTAACATCATCAGTGATGGTGGCTGGGGAGTATGGCATTCAGAAGACATGTCAGTGCACCCCAGGAGAGTGGATCAAGCCACATGGAAATAGAGGGCAAGCCCACTTCCCAGTAACTGTGGCCACTGTGGTAGCCACACCATTGGCACCCAGAAGAAACATCAGAACACATCAATTGAGCATATGCAGACTGAGAGGAAGAGAAGGAGGGTTGGAGCCAACTTCCCATGACAACATAAGAGATGGTGGCCATGGTGTTGCACCTCGAAGACAAGTGGACCGGCCAGAGAGAAAGAGGAAGATAGCTTAGCCCACTTCTCAGTGACAATTGTAGTTGCAGTGACCACTACATTGGTGCCCAGAAGACATGTCAGCACACATCAGGTGAGTGGGGCTGGCCAAAGAGAAAGAGACAGAGGGGCAGAATCTACTTTCTAGTGACAGGTCAGCGGAAGCAATCATGGTGTTGGAGCCCATAAGACATGTTGTCACATCCCAAGCAAGCGGACCCAGCCTAAAAGAAAGAGCCAGAGGGTTGAGCCCACTTCCAGGGACAATGACAGTTTTGGAATTCACAGCTTTGGCACCCCAGATAAGTGGAACCAGCCACATGGAAATAATTGGATGGGTAGGACCCACTTTCCAGTGACAGCCATGACAGTGATGACTATAGCACTGGCACCCAGAAAACACATTGAAATACCCCCATTGAGCATACCCAGATCAAGTGAAAGAGCCAAAGGGGTCACAGCCCACTTCCCAGAGATAGCAGTAGAGGCAGCATCTGCAGCTTTGGCTAATGGAAGAAAAATTGGCGGAACATAGGTGACCAGACCCAATCCTATGGAAAGAGCTAGAGGATAGAGCCCACAGCCCACTTCCCAGAGAAAGTGGACAGACCAGCAGTGTATTTGACACCTGGAAGACACATCAGCCCACCCCAGATGAGCAAACTCAGCCTTAGGGAGTCATTGGGACGGAGACTAATTCCCATCTACAGTGGCAGCAGAGATGACTGTCCATGGTGTTGAAATCCAGAAGACAAGTCGCTGCACTTCAGATGAGCAAGTTCAAGGATAAGGAAGAGCCAGAGGGGTGAAGCCCACTTCCCACAGACAGCAGGAACACAGCATCTGCAGCTTTGTCACCCAGGAGATAAGCTATCACACCCCAGGTGGTAAAATCAGTGTGAGGGGCAGGCCCAATTCCCAGAGACAGCAGCAGTGGAGACAGCTATGGTGTTGGTACCAAGAAGACATGCCAATGCACACATGGTGAGTAGATTCAAACTGAAGATAAATGCCAGTGAAACAAAGCTCACATTCCAGCAACAGTGGTAGTGGAGTGGGCCGCAGTGTTTGCATCTGAAAGACACATCAGCACACCCTAGGTGAACGTACCCAACTCTAGGGAAAGAACCATAGTGGTGGAGTTTATACCAACAACAGTGGCAGTGGAAGCATGGTGTTGTTGTCCAGAACACATGTCAGTGCACCCCAGGTGAGCAAACAAGCCCAAGGAAAAGAGCCAGAGTGGCAGATCCCATATTCCCAGCAAAATTGGAAGCAGCTGTAGTGTTGTCAGTGTAAAAAACATCAATGCACACAAGTGAGTGGACCCAGCCCCATGGATAGAGCCAGAGAAACAGACCACTTTCTAGTGAGTGTCAGCAACAGAAATTGTGGCCTTGGTGCCCAGAAAACATGTTGTCATACTCCAGATCATGGGACCAACATGAAGGAAAGAGGTAGAGACATGGAATACATTTCCCAGTGACTTTGTGGCACCCGGAAAATATGTTGGTGATCCTAGGTGAGCAGACTCAACCTGTGGAAAAGCGCCACAGGCAGAACCCACTTCCCACCTAAAGTGGCAATGATTAAGGCCAAGACATTGGCACCAGGTATACATGTTGGTGCACCCCAAGTGAGCAGACCCTGGCCAAGGGAAAGCGCCAGATGTGCGGAGCCCGCTTCCAGGGATAGGACCTCAGTGTTTGTGCCCACTCCATTGAGTAGACCCACTCTTAGGGAATGAGCCAAAGGGGCAGAACCACTTCTTAGAGACAATGACTGCAGCAGAAACAATGCATTGAAGCCACAAAGACATGTTGTCACATCCCAGATGAGTAAACAAAGCCCAAAAGAAAGACAAGTAGAGCCAACTTCCTAATGACAGTGAAAGTTGCAGTGGACATTACTTTGGCAGCCAGAAAACACATTGATGCACCCCAGGTCAGAAGACCTAGCTTGAGGGATAGAGACAGAGGCATGTGGAGTGGAGCTCACATTCCAGTGACAGGGGTAGTGGCGGTGGCCACAACATCGACATACTCCAGGTGAGCAGGGAAAGAGGGGTGAGGCTCACTCTCAAGTGACAGCAGTACGAGGGAGGGGGGTGGTGGCAGCTGTGACATTAGTGTCTAGAAGACAGGTCAGAGAAGCCCAGGTGAGCAGACGAGCCCAAGAGAAGAGCTAAAGGGACACAACTCACTTCCCATGGAAAGCAGCAGTGGTGTTATGGTTGCTGAGAAACATGTTGGCATACTGCAGGTAAGTGGACCTAACCTAAGGGAAAGAGACAGAGGGGCAGAGCCCACTTACCAATGATAGCATCAGTGATGGCAGCTGTGGCATTGGAGGCTGAACGACAAGTCATCGCATCCCCAGTGAGCAGGCCCAGTCTGAGGTAAAGAGACAAGACGAGGAGTCTACTTCCTAGTGATAGTGTCATGTATAGAGGGCACAGCTTTTGAGCCCAGAAAATACACTGGTGACCCTAGATGAGCGGACTTAGTCTGGGGAAAAAAGCAAGAGGGACAGAACATTCTTCCCATTGACAGTGGCAATGGTGACAGCCAAAATACTGGCTCCAAGAAGACAAGCTGCACCTTTACATAAGCAAGCCCAACCTTAAGAAAAGATCCAGGAGGGCAGAGCCCTCTTTCCACTGACAGCAGGAACAGCAGTAGCTATGGTGTTGGTGCCCAGAAGACACATCAGTATACCCCTTGTGAGTGGATTAGCCCGATGGAAAGAACCTAAGGGGTGAATTCACTTCCCAGTGACAATGACTGCAGTGTTGACTGCAGCTTTGGAGCCTGTAAGACATGTTGGCTCACCCAAGATGAACAAACCCAGCCTAAGTCTGAGAGAGAGGGAGGAGCGGAGCCACTTCCTAAAGACAGTGACAGTGACATTAATTGTGGCTTTGGCACTCAGAACACATGTCAGGTGAGTGAATACTTCCCAATTGAAATTACCAAAGGGTCAGAATCCACTTCACAGTGACAGCATCAGTAATTGTGGCTGCAGCTTTAGTGCCCAGAAGACATGTTGACATACCTCAATAAGCAGATACAGCATGAGGTAAAGAGTCAGAATGGAGGAACCATGTCATAGCAAAAGTAGCAGCAATGGTAGCTGCTGCATTGGCACACCCCAGATGAGCAAACTCAACCCTAGAGAAAGAGTCAAATGGGTAGAACCCACTTCCCAGCAACAGTGGAAGCAGAGTTGACCAAAGTGTTGGCTCCTAAAAGACACATTGACACCTTTTGGGGAGCAAATCCAGTCCAAGGGAACAAGCGAGAGAGGAACCCACAATACAGCAACAGCGGTAGTGGCAGCACACACTTTGACACCCAGAAGACCTGTCAGCACCAGGTGAGTGGTCCTAAGTAAAAGAGTCAGAGAGAGGAACCCATTTCCCAGGAACAGGCAGCATTGCTGTTTCATAGGGTTGGAGCCCACAAAACACACCAACGCACCCCTGGTAAGTGAACTCAGCCCAAAGGAGTGGGGAGAGACAGAGACAGAGACAGAGAGAGGCAGAGTCCATTTCGAGCTACAGTGACTCTGCAGCCAGAAAACACAATGCTCCGGGCGCACCTCAGGTAAGTAGACCCTGCCTGCAGGAAAGAGCCAAAGGGGTGGAGCTCATTCTCTAAGGACAGCAACAACAGCAGCAGTTGCAACACTTTCCTTTAGAAGGCACATCAGTGCACCACAGGTGAGTGGACCCCGCCTGAGGGAAAGAGCCAAATGGGTGGAGCCCTCTCCCCAGTGAATGCATCAGCATTGGAGCCAATAGCATTGACAACAAGATGATACATCTGCAACTACAGTTGAGCAGATCTAGCTCGCAGGAAAAAGTCAGAGGGGCAGAACCCACTTCCCAACAAAAGTGGTAATGGCGACATCCACTGTGTTGTCATCTGGAAGTAGGTAGCAGAACCATCATGGTAGTAGGTGAGCAGAACCAGTCCCAGGGGAATAGCAAGTGATGGAGCCTACTTCTCAACGACAGCAGTAGTGTCAGCAGTTGCAACATTGGTGCCTGGAAGACAGGACAGTGCAGCATATGTGTGTGGACCCAATCTTATGGAAAGAGCAGTGCAGCATATATGTGTGGACCCAATCTTATGGAAAGAGCTAGAGGGGAGGAGCCCACATGCCAGCAAAAGCAGCTCCAGCAGCAGCTGCATGTTTGGCAACCAGAAAACATGTTAGCCCTCTTCCCATGAGCAGACCCAGCCTGAGGGAACGTGTCAGAGGGGAGTTCCAAGTTCCAAGTTCCACTTCCTAATGATAGCATAGATGATGATGACTATCGCATTGTGACCTGGATGACAAGTCGTCAGACCGCTGGTGAGTGAACCCAGTCAAAGGTAAACAAACAAAATGTGGAACCCACTTCCCAGTGACAGTGTCAGGGACAGAGGCCATGGCTTTGGTGCTCAGAAGACACATGAGTGACCCCAAGTGTGCAGATCCAACCTGAGAAAAAGAGCCAGAGGGGCAGAACCCATTTCCCAGCAACAGTATCAATGGCTGCCACAGATCTGGAGCCCAGAGACTCTGAGGACCCTTTGGGAGCACCCTGGAAGATCAAACCCAGTGAGAAGAAGCCACTTCCTAATGGACCCACTTTCTGTGGACAGCAGCAGTGACATTGGCCTTTGCTTTGACACCTGGAAAGCACATCAGGCACAAGAGTGAAAGAGCCAGAAGGTTGAAGCCCACTTCCAAGTGACAGTGTCAGTGACACCAGCAGCAGCATTGCTCCTGGAAGACATGTTGGTCCACCGTAGATAAGCTGAGACAGTCCAAGGGATAGAGCTAGAGTGGAGGAGCTTTTTCACAGAGATAGCATTGAAGGTGGTGGCTTCTGTGTTAGAGCCTAGAAGTACTTCGGTGTGGGGCCCAGGAGATAGTATGGAGGTAAGGCGTTTGCCTTTCATGCAAAAGGTCATCGGTTTGAATCCCAGTGCCCCATATGGTCCCCCGTGCCTACCAGGAGCAATTTCTGAGCATGGAGCCAGGAGTAACCCCTGAGCACTGCCGGGTGTGACCCAGAAAAACCAAAAAAAAAAAAAAAAAAAACCAAAAAAAAAAAAGAAGTACTTCAGTGTAACTCAGGTGTGGAAAGAGCCAGAGGGTCTGAGCACACTTCCCGGTGATAGCAGCTATGGTGGTGGCTGGTTTTCCTAGGTGAGCAGACCTAACCTTAAGGAAAGACCCAGGGCACAGAGCCCAGTTTCCAGCGATTGAGGCTATGGTGGTACCTGGCTTTGTTGCCCCAAAACACACGGAAGACACCTTTGTGTATCTTATGTGAGTGGACCCAACCTAAGAGAAAGAATCAGGGGTAGAGCCAACTTCTGAGTTACAGAGGCAGCAGCACCAGTGTTGACATTAGGAAAAACACATCAGCACAAACCAGGTGAGCAGAGCCAGCTCAAGGAAAAGAGCCAGAGTTGTGGAGAGCACTTCCCAGCGACAGAGGGAATGGTAAGATGGTTTGAATTGTCAACACACCTCAAGTGAGCAGATCCAATAGAAAGGAAGGACAGAGGAGCAGAGCCCCACATTCCAGTGATATTGTTGTTGATGGTGGCTATTGCATTGACCATTGGAAAACACCTCATCCTGCTGAGAGGAAAAAGCCAGAAGAGTGGATCCACTGCTCAGGAATGAAGTAGGAGGGCGACCAAGGTATTTATGTCTCTAAAAATACTTTGGCACACACCAAATGAGCAAAACCAGATTGAAAGAAAAAGTAGGAATGGCATTGTCATTACAGGTGGATGTGGCTTTGGTGCCTAGAAAATATCTGTGCACCACAGATAAGTGAACTCAGTCTGAAGGAAATAGCCAGAGTGCTGGAGCTCACTGTGCAGTGCCAGCAACACTGGTGGTGGCCAAAGCATTCTTATCTGGAAGATATAATGGCATATTCCAGGTGAGTGTATCTAACCCAAAGGAAAGAGCCAGAGGGGCAGATCTCAATTCCCAGGGAATGTGGCTATGGTCAAGGAGTTGGCACCCAAAAGACATGTCAGCAGATCAATGGTTTGGAGGAACTTCACAATGGCCCAGAGACATATCATCACACCCAAGATGAGTGAATCCAGATGGAGAGAGACAGAGATAGAGACTACTTTCTAAAGACAGCAGCAGTGGTGGTGACCATGGCTTTAGTGTCTGGAAAACGTGTCAGCACACTTCAGGTGAGTTGACCCACCAAAGGAAAGAGCCACAGTCAGAGCCCTCTTTCCAGTGACTGCCACAGTAATAGCATCCATGGCATTGCTCCCATAAGACATGGTGCATAGTCCCACCCCAGGGTCAGTGGTAGCAGTGGTGGCAGTGGTGTTGTTGCCCTGAAAACTCTTTGGCACATACCAGGTGAGCAAACATAGCCTAATAGAAATATCCAGAGGGGTGGAGCCTACTTTCCAGCAATAGAGACCGCAGTATGGTCTTGGCTTTGGCCTAGGAAGACATGTCAGTGCACCCATGTATGTGGACCCAGACCAAGAGAAAGAGCCAGAGGGGTAAGACCCACTACTCAGCAACAGTGGTAGTGGTTGTGGTCACAGCATTGACACCCAGAAGACAAGCTGGTATACCCCATGTGAGTAGTCCAAAAACCTAGGGAAAGAGACAAGGGGGCAGAGACCATTTCCCAGTGACACTGTCAGTGATGGCACCCACAGAATTAGTGCCTGGAAGACAAGTCAGCATACCCCAGGTAGGCGAACCCAGCCAAAGGGAAAGAGAGGGGCTCTCTTCCTAGTGACAGAGGCAATGTTGGGAGCTGCAACTTTGACTCCCAAAGACATGTTGTGTCATCAAGCCTGAGAAATGATC
>PVKC010035529.1:0-13331 GCA_004027635.1 Crocidura indochinensis | reverse complement strand
CACTTTCTGTCATCCTGAAACAAATGTATTATGATCAGTTAATGACAATTATATAATACATTTTCCTTAAATAACTTAATTTAAAAAATTAAAAAATAACTATAGGCAATGGCAGATGCAATAGTACAGTGGGGTAGGGTGTTTGCATTGCAAACAGTCTACCCAGGTTCAATTCCTGGCACCCAAAAGTGTCACCTGAGCACATCTAGAGGTTCCAAGTGTAGAATGAGAAATAATTCCTAAACATGGCCGGGTATAGCCCAAAAACCTAAAAATAAAATTTATAGACAATATTAAGCAGAAACAGTAGAAAATGTCATTTCAGTGATATGAAGAAACATCATGTGAAGGCAAATTCAAGTAGTCAAATTCATCTGACATAATTTTTGCAGATAGAGAACTAGTAAGAGAACTGAAGTTCTATGGGTCACATCAGAAAAGTCCTGTAAACTACAACATTTTAACTTATAAAATTTATCTTACAGTTTTCCCATCACATTTTTATAAGGTTTCTAATTTGGTGTAATGAAGAAGATAGTTAAAAAATAATAAAAGATGAAATACTTATAAAAATTATAACAGTATGCTTTCATTGGAAGTAAGGCAAAAGTTAATTACAAAATTGGTACTTTTAATTGAGCACTTACCTAATGATAGGCCATAATTTTTTAATATTTCTAATGTTCTAATCATTGTGCTTTAAGTATTATTCCTATTTTTCATGTGAGAAAATTGAATCTCAGAGAGTAAAGGGGTCACATAAACTTGTTATTTATGTTGGGATGAAAAATCGTTTATACATGAAATATTTTATTAAATTATATCACAGAGAAAATTGTACATTCTTGATTATGGCACATATTTGATACTTAAAATAACATAAAATAATGTATTTTATTCATCATAAATGACCCACGCACACTCAAAGTTTTACCATTTAGAAATTAGTAAGTACATCATCTCTATTCAATTTCTCTGGATAGAATCCAAATAAAACTGCCATTCATTTTCAAATGAGGAGGGTGTGAAGAAGGACTTGACCTCTGCCCCACTCCCCACATCAGTTAATTCCAGCATCTGCTGTCTCTATAAAGTAACTTATTTTAATCCGATCTTCCATTCACTACATAAGTGGCAAATACTTTTGCTATCTAGTCATAAAGTTTTGCTGTACAAACTTCTTTATAGCAGATGTGTGGAAGATGACCCAATGTATTCTCAAGATTTTTCTTGTAAGATCATTGTGTTCATTAAGTGAGGAATACATTTAAAACACTAAACAATGTGTCATATTAAATCTGTAGTGTGTGTCAGTTATTACTGTAGAGAACTACGTTCTATACTGGCTCTATATTATGGAATAACTCCTGACAAACCCAAGTCAACTGCATGCAAGGCAAGTACTTACCCACTGTACTCTCTGATCTGTCAAATTACATTACAAATTATATTAACATAGTGATACCCATTTCCCTCTATTATTTTAATGAGTTTTATTACTTCAGTGAGTGAAACAATCACATAAACATAATACTAAAAGTAAATCAACTTAAATTCCCAAATGTTTGTTCATTTGAAAACCATTCTCTACCATAAAAATTGACTCTTGCCAACAACTGATGTGTCTTATTACTGTAGTTTCTCTTTTGAGGGGCACAAGCAAAGTTCAAGAGTTACTTCAAGCTCTGAATGCAGCAATTACTCCTGATGGGGTTCAGGCAGCCATATGAGGTACAAGGGATAAAGTCTGGGTCTGCTGAATACAAGGCAAGCACTCTACCTACTGTACCATTGCTCCAACCTCCGTAGTTTCTCTTTTTAAATGTTATATGTAGGTGAACTTATATGGTGTGTGTATGTATGTTCTTTGTGTTTCTGTCTCACTAAGCATGATGCACTTGAAATTCACCTCTTTTGCTAGATGTAACAACAGTCTTTTACTTTTTTCTATGGCTAAGTAATATTTATTGTATCAATATATATAATATACAATATAATCATATATTGTTAACATTATTAATCATAATAATTATTACAATGTATAGGATGTCAATATATAAACATAAATATAAGTAAATATGTCAATAAATATAAGTGTATATAATATAAAATATCCCAGGTTTTACTAGGAAGTCTTTCAAATTGGCTCCGTATCATTTTAAGTTCTTCCTATCATTCTTTGATCACTTTCTATTTTGGAACAAGGTTTTCTCAACTCATCTTAAACTTTTCCTGAGTCAACTCTAGACTTTTACTTCAAATACAACCCTAATAATCTTAAAATTTTTGTTTTAAAGCATTAACTTTTTTCTTTTTTTATTAATATCTTTATTTAAACATATTGATTACAAATATGATTGTGATTAGGTTTCAGTCATGTAAAGAGCACCCCCCTTCACCAGTGCAACATTCCCACCACCAATGTCCCAAATCTCTCTCCTCCCACCCCACCCCCACCTGTACTCTAGACAGGCTTACCAGGTCCCTTATTCATTCACATGGTTATAGTAGTTCTCAGTGTAGTTATTTCTATAACCGCACTCAGCACTCTTTGTGGTGAGCTTCTTAAAGTGAGATGGAAGTTCCAGCCCTCCTCTCATTGTCTCTGAGGATTGTTAACTTTTTTACCATGCAAATAATACACATCTATGACTAAATATATTTAAGATAGAAAAGGTAGCCTTGAATGTTAAAGGAAGATTTATTGCTTAGTTTTTCATCTCTATCCTGATCTTCGAATAGGATAGCCATGTTTTTTTTTGTTTGTTTTTTTTTTTTGCTATTTTCCATTATGTAAAGATTACCATTTAATATAAGTCATGCCTTTCTAGTGTATGTTAGCCAGCAATGTACTGGTAAATATTTAGCAAATAACTGTCTAAGAAATAAAGGAAGTACTGATTTATAGCCTATGTGGATTTTTGTGGTGTAAATACTCTCACCATAGCTTTTAAGTTCACCAACTTCTAAAATTCCTGAAAATTTAACAGTTGACTTTGCAGGCAAATACAAGTCTTCCTGTGCTAGGTTTATGTGAGTCAGACCAAGGCGATCTACTCAGCACAACCTCAGATCAAATTATCTAATTTAGAATAATTTTTGTTATGTGGAAGCACTTGATGACAAAGCTTTACATGCACTTGAGGCAAGTAGCAATTTCAGAATTCATTTTCCTCCATTGATGAGACAGTTCTGCTTTATTTCTAGCCTTAGATGATTCTTCTTAAAAGTATGTGCAATGCCATTCCCCACATCCCTAAATATTTTAAACTTGAAGAAATTCAGGTTCTCTCATCTGTCATAATACCAGAATGAATACCTCCAAATGACTTTCTTTCTTTTTTTTTTTTTGGTTTTGTTTTGTTTAGGGGGGCCACGCCAGTTTGATGCTCAGGGGTTACTTTTGGCTGAGCACTCAGAAATTGCCCCTGGCTTGGGGGGACCCTTATGGGACGCCAGGGGATCGAACCGCGGTCTTTCCTTGGCTAGCTCTTGCAAGGCAGGCACCTTACCTCTAGTACCATCTCACCAGCCCCGAAATGACTTTCTTATCAGATCTAAAAACACCAAGATCTTAATCATATATATACTAAATATACATATATATATTATAAAACTACAGACATGTTTGTTGTTGGGTTTGAGTTATATAAATAAAAAAGAACATCCCCCTTCACCAGTGCAACATCCCTACCCTCAATACCCTCCATCTCCTTCCTCCCCTACCCCTTGACTGCATTCAAAACAAGCATTATATTTCTCTCACTCACTACCATTGTCATGATAGTTGTGCAATAATGCTTTTTACTTTTCTTAAAACCCTTAGATGAAAGAGGCTATTTTGTGTCTATCTCTCTCCTTCTGACTTATTTCACTCAGCATAATAGATTCCATGTCTATCCACGTATAGGAAAATTTCATGACCTCATCTCTTCTGATGACTGCATAGTATTCCATTGTGCATATGTATCACATTTTCTTTAGTCACTCATCTGTTGTTGGACATCTGGGTTATTTCCAGATTCTGGCTATTGTAAATAGCACTGCAATGAATATAGGAGTCCAGAAGGCATTTTTTGTGTTGTGTTTTTGTGTTCCAAAGGTATATCCCTAGGAGTGGTGTTGATGAACCATATAGAAGTTCAATTTCCAGTTTTTTGAGGAATCTCCACATTGTTTTCCATCAAGGCTGAACAAGACAGAATTCCCAACAGCAATGAATGAGAGCTCCTTTCTTCCCACATTCCTGCCAACAGTGATTGCTCTTAGGTATCTCATTGTTGTTTTGATTTGCATCTCCCTGATGATTAGTAATGTGGAACATCTTTTCATGTCTTTTGGCCATTTGTATTTCTTCTTTGACGAATTGTCTATTCATTTCTTTTACCCATTTTTGATGGAGTTAGCTGTTATTTTTTTTCTGTCAGTACCTTGTGTATCTTAGATATCAGCCTCTTATCTGATGGATATTAGGTGAATAGTTTCTCCTGTTCTATGGGTGACCTTTGTATCCTCATCACTATTTCCTTTGAGGTGCATAAACTTCTCAGCTTAATATAGTATCATCTGTTTATCTCTGTTTCCACTTGTTTGTGCAGAGCTGTTTCCTCCTTGAAGATGCCTTTAGTCTCAATGCCATGGAGTGTTTTACCTACAGGTTCTTCTATGTACCTTATGGCTCTGGGTCTGATATCAAGGTCTTTAATCCATTTGGATTTGACCTTTGTGTATGGTGTTAGATGGAGGTTCCAGTGCTTTTTTACATGTGGCTGACCAGTTGTCCCAGCACCACTTGTTGAAGAGGCTTTCCTTGCTCTGTTTTGTATTTCTTGACCCTTTATCAAAGACTAATTGGTTGTATGCCTGGGGAACATTCTCTGAATACTCAAAGCTATTCCATTGATCTGAGGGTTTGTCTTTATTTCAATACCATGCTGTTTTAATGACTATTGCTTTTTAGTACAATTTAAAGTTGGGTAAAGTGATACCTCCCATCTTCTTTTTTCTAAGGGTTTGTTTATCTATTCGTGGGTGTTTATTGTTCAAAATGAATTTCAGAAGCATTTGATCTACTTCTTTGAAGAATATCATGGGTATTCTTAGAGGAATTGCATTGAATCTGTACAAAGATTTGGGAAGTGTTGTCATTTTGATGATATTAATCCTCTCAATCCATGAACAGGGTATGTACCTCCATTTCCTTGTGCCCAAGCACACAGCAGGAATCAGCTTTCACCCTTTGTGGGCAGAGATAGCCTACCTTGTGATCTAATCATATATTTTGAAAATATTTTTAATATATCTTAAAGCAACTGAAGTCAAAATAATAATACCATAAAGCACACATGCTTCCTTGTATATAGAAGCTGATTTTTTAAATAAAATATATTTACATTTCATCAAATACCAAGAATAAGAGTGTTTCAAAATATCAACCATTATAATACAGGAGTGAATTTTTGTTATGTTAGTATATTTATGTTATACATATAGGTAATAAAAACATAATGCCTTAATGATTTTTAACCTCCTTAATGTAATCCTAATAATTTAATTTATTAAGGGTGACTGAAGGTTAAGAAAGGGGGGGGGGACAAAGGTATTAAATAAAGAAATTCTTTAAAATTTCAACTTGTGTTATATTTGTGTACTTGAATTTTGTTTGAAGATCAAGCCTATGGCTGGTATATAGCCCTCCTTTAATTTGATAGACAATCTCCAGAAGTCCAGAGATATAGCTCCAGATGAAATTAGAGCATATCATAAAAATATTAAGTTCCTGAAAGGAGTCTATCTCTGTTTAGAGTATACGCTCATTTTCACAAACTCCATCCTACCAGCATTAAGGCAGGAAGATAAAGTGAATATATGCTACTCGCCTGGTGAATTTCTTGGTTCAAAGTTCTTGAAATTTTAATATGGTTTCTGTGAACAATTCTGTGCCCTCCTTTCAAATCTCATAAAAGACAATTGAAGAGCATTTTGAGCATTTCATTTTTATTGTTGGCTTTTTTAGGAGTTCCTGTCAAATATAAATCTTCAAAGGAAAAAAGAAATATACAAACCACCTTACTTGCTCCTAGAAAGTGAAGCTCTCAGTGGCCTCTTTTTAGCCTAATTTCTCTAAGAAATCGCTTTGATTTTTTTTTCAAATTTTTCGATATTTGTTTCTTTAGACAACCAAAATAAGTGCACATTTTAAAAATAAGATTTGAGAGAGCCCAGAAATAATTCAAGAGCAAAAGTTCTAGCTACCTCACAAGCTTATAGTTGTGAGTTCTATTTCTCTGCTGTCTGGTACTGTAAGAACCATAAGAGAATTAGACGTTCCCAAAACACAGCCAATGTTATGAAAGCACTGAAAGATAGTATGAAGCAGCAAACAAGCAATGCAGTCATATGTACAAGCATCCCAAACCAGAGCACTACCACTGAACACTGAAACATAAAAGAAAAAAGATTTTAAAAGTTGTAATTAAATTAAGTGATAATTAAGGTGAGATTTAATGGTAGTAGTTAAACAAAAGCAGTGCCTATTTTTTTTCTTACAGCACATATGGAAGACCTGTCAATATAATTGTGAAGAGAAACATCTCATAATGCTTTTTTTGTACAAGCTTACTACATTCTCACTATCACTGCTATTAACCTACCCATGATTTCATAGTGATGTTTTATGTCTCAAATGCTTGAAATTTAGTTTATTTAGTTTATTTTTAGTCATCAGTTCTATAAATTCAACATAGGAAGGCAAATTGAATAGCAGAAACCAAACCCTTTTGAAGAAATAGAACTAAGTGTATGTGCTAGTGGTATAGTAACTGTAGCTTTGATGGATCTGTGTTTTGAAAAGGGTGGGGGTGGGGATTGAACACTTCTAGCATCATTTAACAAACAGAAAGTGAGCATTTCTAGGTGCTAAACCTGAAATCAGTGATTCCTCTATCCCCCTTTCCTTCTCAAGGTATGCTAACTAATATCTTCCAGCAAAATAGAACCAATAAAAAGATACATAGATAAATAATACATAGGTAAAAACAATTTGTGTAAAAAAGTTTCGTAAAAAGTAGGAGACTACACAAACAGGTATGAATTATATATTACTATATATATTTTTAATTTATTTTAATTGTATTAAAGCACCATGATTTAAAAAGTTAATTCATAGTTGAGTTTTAGGCATACTGTGTTACAGCACTGGTGCCAGCATCAGTGTTATTTTCTCTCCACCAAGATCCAGGTTCTCTTTCCCCCAGTCTCCTAGCCCCTGCAACTTGGCAGGCATCTTTTTTAGCTTGATTGCTAAATTTTGAGTCTCATATTTTTAGTGTTGTTGACTCTGTGGATTGGATATTTAGTTATAATCTTCCTTTACACCATCAGTGTATCTGAATCCCCTTAGTCCCTGTCCCTATTGCTTCCCCTCTGCCTTTTTCCCCACCAGAATTCCTCCAATTTCTATTTTCTGTTCTTTTCCTCACTATACTCTGGAGCCAGGGGTGATCTAGGCATCCCCCATTTAAAATAATGAGTTCCCTTGTCTAGTTATTATAAGTACTACATTTATGTGAGGTCATCCTATATAGGTTATTTCCCATACTCTCCTAAGGAAAAAACTGAAAATACTGAAGACTTCTTTTGATTTAGATTTTGAATCTTCCTATTCTGCTTTTTCTAGTAAGGAAATGCATTGGACTATCATGGGAAATAGGACTAGCTACCACTTTGGATTTTATTCGTTCTTTGAATTAAAATAAGAATGTATCAGACATGAGAAATGCACTGGTTTTAGTAGATATTTTATTATGACCATTTTCCTCTAAGGAAGTGGTAGTGTAAGTTATTTTAAAAGGGATCAAGAGGGAAACTTTCTGGCTTTGATCTGATAACTGACTGTATGATTTTGATTCTATCCACTGTTTCTTCTAAATTTCAGCTTCTTCATCTTTATACTAGGAGTAATATCATACTTAGGGTTATGGTGAGAATTAAGCAATACCAGAAAAGGCATCAGTTGTGAATAACAGTTAAATATAGATATAAATATATCTTTATTTTAACATCTTAGTTTAATTGTTCTAAAATCCTCACCCACTAATTGACAGGGAGTAAGAAAAGGGGAACACACTTCTTATTGCTAAGAACTCCCATTCAGTGGGTATCATTCTCCTTTTGTATTTAATTTCCAATTAAATTAGTTGAAAGAAAAGGGCGATATACAAAGAAAAGCAAAGGTTGCTATCTCAAAGAATCTTATTGCATTTATTTACTCCAGAGTCATGTGCTACTAAGAAAAGATGAGAAACTAAAAAAAAGTCTACTTTTTTAATTATATTATTACATTATAGGTCATTAGTGCTAATCATTTTAAAGTTATCAAATTTGAGTTTTGTCTTTTCATTAATATATTCTTCTAAGCCTACAATAACGATAATATGATAAAGGAATTAGTTTAGTACTATAACAACTAATTATATTGGCCAACTTAGCCAGCATAGTCATTTGTTCAGAGGAAACAACTGGAGAAAAAAGACAACTTTATTTATAAAATGAGTCACTATTCATTAAGAAAGTAAAGACATTGAAAAATAGCATTCTTCACAAGTATGTCCCTAAATAGCTTTCAAGGACTTACTTTTAGAGGTTATTCTATGCTGTTTTAAAATAGCACAGAAGAATTGGAATAGTTAGAAATCTGGAGCTCAAGTTGCCTTTGTCTTCTATATTTTTGTAGATTACGATCAGAAATTATATTTGTATATCACTAAGTCAGTGGTGAATTAAATAAATTAATTATATTTAAAGGTATCAAAATTCCTCAGAAGCATAACTGTGCATGGGAAGTATTCAGTTGTTACAAAAAGCTTCTCAAGCATGATCTTTTTTAAATCAATGTCAATGATCCTATGAGATAAGTATTATTAAAATTTCCACTCAAAAATATTTTTGGGTTTTGGGTTACACCCGGCAGTGCTCAGGGATTACTTCTGACTCTACACTCAGAAATCGCCCCCGGCAGGCTCGGGGGACCATATGGGATGCTGGGATTTGTACCACTGTCCTTTTGCATGCAAGGCAAACACCTTATCTCCATGCTATCTCTCTGGCCCCACTCAAAATTTTTATTAATGCACCATCATTTACAAAATTACTCATACTAGAGTTTCAGTAATATTCAGTTTTCTAGTATCAATCCTACCACCAGCATCAACTTCTCTCCACCTTTATGCTCATGTTTCCTTCTATATCCCAGCCTACCTACTTAACAGGCACATTTATTAAGTTTGGTAATTGTAGATTGGATCACATACTTTTAGTGTTGTTGGCTTGGTGGTTTAGATTTATAGCTATACAACACCTCTAACACAGATGTACCTGAGATATCTGACTTTGCCCCTGTTACTTTCTGTCTTCCTCTTTTTATTTCCTCCTTGACCTTTTTCCTTCCCTTTCTTCTCCTTCATATACTTTAGAGTCATGGGTGATCTAGGTGTGTCCCTATAATTTGCACCCTCTGTTATTCTGTGTACCACAAATAAGTGAGATCATCTTTACTTTGTCCTTCTGACTTATTTCATTTAACATAATATCCTCCAGTTCCATCCAAATTGCAATGAATTACATGATTTCATAGTTCCATGTAGCTGTGTAATATTCAGTTGTGTATGTATACCACACCTGTATAACCTATTTATCAATTGTTGAACATATAGTTGATTCCACAGCCTAGTTATATAACTCCTAATTCAAGTATAAAACAAGTTCAGAAAGGTAGTCTAAGTTTTCCAAGAGTATACAGAGAGGAAATAAAGAAGACAGTGATCATATAAAGCATGATACTCTCCCAGGCAAATAAAAACCTTTGGCATAAGAGCAGAGGGCACTTATCAACGTAGTATACTGAGATCTCTGTGTGGCAGTTATATATATTTTCATTAACATGAACTGATGACATTGTTACTTGATAAATAAAACTCTTTTGCTGAGTATTCTTTTTTTAAAGCATAACTGTATATAAACCAAAGTGAACTATATATAAACCAAAGTGCATAATATTTGTATATCTATTTTCACACTTATGTATACTATATCATTGATGATAAGATCAGTAAATTCAGCTAACTTCCAATTTTATTAATAACAATAAGGTCATCCAGTAAATCATTTCATTCAATGGAATAAGAAGCAGCATGTAAAGAAACAAAGAGGCATTCACAGCAATGTGGATGAATAACTCAAACATACTGAGTAAGAGAAGCCAAATACAAAGCAATACTTGCTATATGAATTCTATTTATATGTAAACAAAACACTGCATAAAGGGAAACATTTTTAGATAAGAAAGTAGTCAAGAAAAGCAAGGATTCAGAACCAGAAAAGTTACAGTTATAATTTTTTTCAGGGTTGAAAGAGGGAGGGACAGTGGGAAATAGTACTTGATAAGCTTTTTGAGGAGTATCATGGCCTGCTTCTAGGCCTGTTACATGACCCTTTGATTCACGACAGGTTCAGCAATAAAAATTTTGGAAAGAAAAGTTAGTAAAATGCTGTAAATATTGATCAGTGTGTTATATCAATTAGAATTAGTGGGGCCCCGGGAGATAGCATGGAGGTAAGGCGTTTACCTTTCATGCAAAGGGTCATCGGTTCGAATCCCGGTGCCCCATATAGTCCCCCGTGCCTGCCAGGAGCAATTTCTGAGCATGAAGCCAGGAGTAACCCCTGAGCACTGCCGGGTGTGACCCAAACAAGCAAACAAACAAAAAAACAAAATAAAACAAAAAAAGAATTAGTGACCAGACTATACATTTATTATATAGTAAATAATTTGAGAGTAAATTAGGATTTCTTAGTTGTGGCTGGGTTTGGGTAAGGCTTAAGCAGAAGCACCAAGGGAAGATTTAAAGATCTAAGCTCTTGGGTGCCAGAATGATAGCACAGCAGTAGGGTATTTGCCTTACAAGCTGGGATGGACTCGTTTTCGATCGTGCCATCCTATTTGATACCCCGAGGCTGCCAGGGGCGATTTCTGAGCACAGAGCCAAAAGCCAAAACCTCTGAGTGTCACCAGGTGTGACCCAAAAACCAAAACCAAAGAAACAAAAAAGATGTAAGCTTTTATGTCTCCTTTCTCCTCAATTTTTATTTATCCATATTGCTATGTAAAACGTACTGTAGGTGCTTAAGACAATATCCTACTCTTATGGAACTTAAAATCTTACAGGATTGTAAGGATCCAGAAATCTGTGTTTTTACACAACTGGCCTATGTATTAAATGTATGAAACAAAGTTTCCTAGTTCATATGGATAAAGATATAATTGAAATAAAATTAGGTTCAACCACAGAAAATTTAATGCATTTAAACTTTTAAATTTCTATTGATAGAAGTTCTTTGGTGATTTAATTTACAACATTTTTATATAAATGCAAAGTCTTAAGTCAATATTAGTCAAAAGTAGAAAATTATGCTGTCAAATAGAATTAACTTTCTAATTATATTTCAAACAAGTTTAGTCAATGAAAAGGCTTTATTTTTTAAATATATAAAATATATGCATTTAAGCATCATGATTACAAGCACGATTGTAGTTGATTTTCAGTCATAGGTTTTAAAACCAGTTTGGTGGTGGGGTTGGTATTAGTGCCACCTCTCTCTATCATTAATTGCTTGAGCTTTAAATTGCTTTGTCCTTGTCATCTTCATCCTATGTTTTTGTTTCCTTCAAGTACAAATTGCATATTAAAATCAATGATTTTAATTTGGGTGTGTTGATGCAGGTAGCTCAGAAGGACGCAGGTTTTTCAGGGTAATTCTTGGCCAGTGAAACTTCTGTTTCAACTTCTGCTCTGTCATGCAGGAAAGCTTAATGGAAAGGGGTGGGCCTGGGGGATAAAATGTTTGGGGTCTGTGTAGTATCAGGGATTGAATCAAGCTCAACCACATCAAGACATGCACTTTAATCATTGTATTATTGCTCCAGCATATATGTAAGCAATTCTTTAAATTCTTTAAAAGACACTTCCTGATTTTATTTTTATTGAGTTATTTTGATTTTTTTTATTAAGGCACTGTGTTTTACAAAGGTATTCTAGTAGATTTAGATATTTTATGTTTCAAGCAACACCAATCTCACCACAACAATGATTTTATTTTAAGTCTTTTTCTTTGGCCAAATTTGAGGAGCTGAAATTGAATTCTAAGTAGCTTTCTAGTCTCTAATAAGGAATTTAGATTAGTTTGAAGCAAATAAAATAAAAATTATAACAAATACAAGATAATAGAGAAATTTCATTTAAAATATATCATTCACTCTAGAAAAATATTTCACTTAATCCACAAAAATTGTAAAACTGAATGATAGATTCGTAGGACATAGATATTTTCCCTTACAGGCTCTTTTTCGCCTGGAAAATGCAAAAGAAGTAGAGGCAAGAACTATCAGAAACAACTTGATTGATTTTGAATTTATTTTTTGTCTTTGAACATTCAAAAACCTTTTACTGTTATCAACATTTTTGTGGCTTTCCCCTCACATTGTTATTTGACCCTATATGGAATTGTGGCCCACAGTTTAAAAAGCTAGACAACAGATAGTAGAGCCAAATTCTCACTAAAAAGCAAAGAATATGACAAGGGAGATAACTGAAATGGTAGAACAAAGCTTGTTTAATCCCCAAAATTATGGCCCCTGGAATAGCTTCTGACTGTAGCTCTGGTGGCCTCAATCACAACCAACTGAGTATACTCTTTAGGCTTGCACCAAGTTTAGCATAACCAGTGTGGTATAGGCCCTCCAGTACTACTGAATTTGGTTTCCATAAAATAAAAATAAAGGGACTAACAGTGAAGGTATTTATGATTTTTTCAAGTGTCATTCTAATACAAAACAGTCCTAAACTTGAGTCATTCATAGCTTTTTCCCTATGATTGGAGTGCCAGAAATTTTTATAGGTTCTACAAATATTGCTGCAAACAAAATAGACAATTTCTAGCTGATGCTTAAATTCATGTGTGCATGTGTGCACGTGCAACTGTGTAAGGGAAAGAGGATGACATACAATAAATAAACTTGGAAAGTAGAGCATATGAGTTTAGAAATAATTTCTTAAGAAGAGGTGAATATAGTCAGAAATGAAAGTTGAGAGGTAAGAGAAAAGTTAGTAATTTCAGAGAGGCCCTTGAAAGCGATCATTTTGTACAATTTGAATGAAGTGAGACACTAAACTAGAGTGACCTTAGAACTTCATTCCAGATAAGAACCTTCAAATTGCATGAACCAAGGCCTGGAGTGGGATTTGACCTTGGTCACTTCTCCAGTCTAAGTTGTC
>PVKC010035528.1:0-13442 GCA_004027635.1 Crocidura indochinensis | reverse complement strand
TAGTAGGGGGAATATAGTAAAAAACGGTGTTAGAGTGGCATTTGTTTGCATAGGCCCACCAAAATATGAGGGACCTGGAAAAAACGGGAAAAGAAAAAAAAAAACACCTTGACCTAAATACAATGAGACCCTACCCCTGAGGATACCCGGCACAAGACCACCTCTGGACTCCAGGCAAAATAGTTTGTCCAATCCAAGTAGACTGTAGAGGCAATACACCTCCATTCCTCTCATAGTCTCTGTTGTTGGTATCTTGCTTCTGTACTGAAGATACTGGAATCTGAATATCTCATGTAGTACTCAGGATGGTGCAGGGCATCCTCTCATTTCACCTCACACTTCCGGGGCAATAGAGAGGATCTTGTAGTGTAGAGCAGGTTGTTGTTGTTGTCAAGTCTTCTCAGTGTTAACGGAAGTCTCTTTTGAGGAGGTCGATGTCAGAGCGTTGGTAATGTCTTCCCTGGTAGAGGATTGCTTCCAGATGTTGCTGTAAAAAACCTTGAATGTTTCATAGATAGCTTGCCTGGTTCCAGTGTGAATAGAGGATGCCCAATCTTCTGAGGCCTGTGCCAGGTCATTATATCAATGCTCAGGGTGTAAGGTCCCATTGCATTAGGATCGGTGTGTTCCTACCTCTATTAGATAAGAACTGATCTGTATATATAGTATTTTCCCATTTTAGTGTGTCTATGCAAACAAAGATCAATGACATATAGCATTGTCGGTGTATATGGAGGCCATAGGAATGAGAACATCCTGATGAAATAGTTCACTAAAAAGCACAAAACTGAGGGACACTACAACCAACAGTCCTTATTAAATAGTTCACAAAGAAAAGACAAGATAAAAGTGGAAAAGATGTCATGATAGAAGAAGATATGGAGAGAGTTACAGCTTTTAAAGAAAATAGTCGTAAAATATTCATAAGATATATGTGTCCATTTTATGTCTTTTGAAATACTTTTGAGATTGTTAGATCCACTTTGGTCTATGATTATAATCATATGGTACTGAAGTTAATAAGTGTAAATGTGAGGCAATGATGTTTGGAGGGGTATATGCACTAGCCCCCGCACGGTTTGGGATATGTAGACTGTTATGAAATTGCCATTGACAGCCTGAGTACTCATACGGAGGTCATACAGAGGCCCAGGCCCGAGTCGGCCGAGAATCCCGACCCTAGGAAGGGAGAGGGTGGGTCTCCCAGGCCCCAAGGAAGGGAGATTCAGCCCCACCCCTAAGCCAGCCCCTGGAACCGGCCTGGAAGTGGGGAAAACCCAGGGTGCCCCCATAAGCTCCTCCAAGGATCCCACCTGGAGACCCGGAGGAAAGAGGCAAGGGGGACAGGGGAACCCAGTCCCTACCCACCTACCCTGAAGCTCAGTGTTTTTGAAAACAGTATAGATGCCTGAAAAAAACATAAGTGAGCTTCCATATGAACCGGCAGTGATGCTTCTTGGCACCTACCCCAAGGCTCAAAGACTATTCAGAAAGGACATTTACACTCCTGTGTTCAAGGCAACACTATTCACAGTGGCCCAAATCTGGAAGTAATACAAGTGTCCATGAACAGATGAGTGGATAAAGAAAACATACATGATGGAAAACTACTTAAAGAAAAGATAAAGTAATTGCAATTTGCTTCTGTGTGAATAGATCTGGAGAATAAAGTCATTATAGGGAGGATGACAGAAATAGAATGATCTCATATATGATGGTTATAAAGAAACATAGTAGGAGAATAACAAGTCTCCACAGGAGGCAACAAGAATCTAAGAACTGGTCTTCAGTGGAAAGCTTTTCACAATAGTAAATGGAGGGGAAAGGCTGCAGTGTAAGATGTGGTAAAGCAGAGCCATAGGTGAAGTGGTGATTGTGGGTGAGAGATGCAGCAGACATGGCTTTGGCAGGGAACTTGGCCTGCCTATTCCTCCCGAGATTGTCAGCTTTCAGCTGCATTGCTGGTGTACACATAGTTTTTTGAAAGTTTGCTTTTCATCTGTTTTGCTAACAGTGAGTCTATGAAGAATTGCAGACATGGTGACTCTGGATCTTTTTTGTTTTCTTGTTTGTTTTTGATCCATACCTGGCAGTGTTCAGGCAACCTTATTGCAGTGTCAGAGACAGAATTTGCGTCAGCTCTGCGCAAGATAAGTACCTTAATGCTGTACTATTTCTCTAGCCGAGGAGCATAATTTTTATTTAGATATGTATTGTTCTCTTAAATTGCATTATCAGTATTACTTTCAAAATTCTCAAAATAGAAATGATCCAGAATAAAAAGTGTCACATCATATCTGGTGTAAAGAATGCAAAGCTAGTCTGGGAAGAACATTAAAATTATTGTGTGGGAAATAATGTCTTCAGAGTCTGCTAAGGCCTGAAACAGTTGAGACTGTCATTTGGGATCTGACATGACAAACAAAATTTATTGTCGCTTAATGCTAGGGAAAGCTTTGCTGGTTACACAGGTTTTTTTTGTTTTGTTTTGTTTTGTTTCTTTCTTTTTTTTTTTTTAAGCAGACAAACGACCTAATATTGTCTTGTCTATAGGTTTTTCTCAGGAGAGAAATGACCTAATAATATTTGTCTTCTCTCTTTTACTTCCCCATCTTCCCAGGGGTATCATTAAGTTCAGGATTTGAACTTTCAGAGTGGTGATGGGTTTCTATTAGCATAGAAACTGGTTTGGTGGGTAGACTTAGTTTGATTTACAAGAAAAGGCATAATTTTGAGTGTGTGAGCTCACTCCCAGTTGGCTGATGTTTAGAAGTTCTATGATGGATTGGTTTATAGAGGTGTTCACTGGGGTAGGTTTTCAGTGATTGATTGGTTAAATGCCTTTTAACCAATTTCCATGGTTCCAAGACTATAGAACTGTCATACACTGATTAAGCTTGTTTTAAAGCTTGCTTTAAAACTTGTTCTGTGGTTTTCTCTTTCCCTGGTTACAGAACAGTCTTTAGCATGTGGAAGGCCTATTCTTGCTTATATAACTTGTTTTTAGAGGTGATTGCTTTAGAAATGCAGAATTTAAATAGCATCTACAACTTGTATTCAGATTTTAGGGTTGGAAAAAAAGAAGTTATATCTTGTACTGTAATAAATTTCCCTCTACAGCTTTTGGCTTTGGCTTAGATAGAGAAAACAATGATATACACACACAGTTAATGTTCTTGAATCCACTTAATGGGTGATTATTGGATCAGTATCATAGTTAAGGTAATGCGAGTACAATAAATAGTGCGAATGATTATGGTCTCTTGTTTTGTTTTGCTTTTGTTTTGTGGGCCATATCCAGAAAGCTTGGAGTTTACTTGGTTCTGCACTCAGGGATTACTCTTGCCTATGCTTGGGGACCATACAGGATTCCAGAGATCAAATCAGAGTCCTGTTTTGTGCAATGCAAATGTCTGTCTGCTAGACTATTGCTCCAGCCCCTATGATTATAGTACCAATTTTTTCATACTTTCGACAGTAGAGTTTGAACTATCTCTGACATGAATCTAGATAGAATAAAGTATACAAATTACTATAAAGTAACAATTACTGACCAACACCAGCTATATTCTTTACATCGGCCATATAGAAAGAGGAGGTACAAGGTCTGAGAATATATTATAGCAGCTAGGGTGCTTTTGCCTTGCTCGTGCTGACTCAGATTCAATCCACAGTACCCTATATGATCCCCTAAGCACTGCCAGGAGTGATCCCCAAGTTTCAGAGCTGGGACTAGCCCCATATCATATACACTAAGCCTAGATCCTTTGACTGGTCTGTATTGTGAGGACGGGAATGGAAGAAGAATAAGTAAATTAAAAATATATATATAAGGGTCGGAGTGATAGCACAGCAGGTAGGACTCTTGCCGTGCATTCAGCCAACCCAGATTTGATCCCTGGCATCCTTTATGGTCTGCTGAGTTTGCTAGGAGCCATTACTGAGCACAGAGCCAGGAGTAACCCTTGAGCACCCCTGTGTGTGGCCCAATTCCCCAATGTAACAATTACTGACATAAAGACTGTTTTAATAATTAGTTGTGCTTTCACTGGGCTTAGAGTTCACATGATATCTAGTTATTATTTAGTAGCTACTTGTTCAAATAAATATAAAAGTCATCTGAATTTATTTTTCAGTGTTATGATGTTACCTATGGCTTTTGTGTGGTGCTTACTGTGCATGCATTGTGGCCTATGCTATTCAGGTTTTTTCATTTCATCTTGATTTATTTTCTATTTAATAAAAAGAACGATTGGGGCCCGGGAGATAGCATGGAGGTAACGCATTTGCCTTTCATGCAAAAGGTCATCAGTTCAAATCCCGGTGCCCCATATGGTACCCCGTGCCTGCCAGGAGCAATTTCTGAACATGGAGCCAGGAGTAACCCCTGAGCACTGCTGGGTGTGACCCAAAAACCACAAAAAAAAAAAAAAAAAAAAGAACGATTAATTCTGCTTAAAAGCTCTAGGTTTGACAATGTATTTAGCTCTCTGCTAATATTGCTTATGTTCTGCGCTTTACCAGTGCTTTGGGCCTTTAATGTTCATGCAGGACCTGAATTTCTGTTTATTGATGAGTTTTCCTCCACTAAATCTTATTATGGAAAAACTATTGAGCTGTCAGAGAAGCTCTGGAGAAATCCTAGAATTTAATTGTTTAAATTTAGTCATTCTCCCAGCAGGGTGGGTCTTATCTACTCACTGCTGACAGTAGGTTGCAAAGTGTTTGTGACAGACATGTTGAGGCCTATACCCGGCAGGTCCTTGCACAAGTTCTATTTTTCTTCATTAAACATATTTCACAAGGAAACGGACCTTCAGTAAAAAAGAAAATAAATTCTGTGTGGATCCCTTTCACTGTATTTTACTGTGAATAAATTTTACGAATTTACCAGCGGTCTCTCATCAAACAACAAAATATAATCTATACCAGACTCTTTATAGGATTGTTGGACTTGGCCCCTGCATATGGCAGACAGGAGCTCCATTCCTTGATTGTAGTCCTGGTCCTGGGATATACTTTTATATTTTGTCCTGGGTTCGTGGTTATTAGCCATGGCTGTGGGTTAGTATAATCTGTAACCTTAAAAATGGACCTTATAAAAAGAAAAAAGGACCTTATCGCACACAGCTGGAGGGTGTTTGCCTTGGACGTGGCTGACCCATTTTTGATCCTCAGTATCCCATATGGTCCCCAAGCCTGACAGGAGTGATTTCTAAGTGCAGAGCCAGGAGCAATTCCTGAGCACCACTGTGTGTGGTGCCAAAACAAACAAAACAACTACGACAAAGGACTTTATAGTTATTCTGTCTTAAATGGACTGGGGTGGAGGTTCAAGGTGATTTCCATATGGACACAAATTTGAGAATAGCTATTTCAGATGAAAGAGTTGTGACTACTGGGAAAGTTCAATAGCACATGATGTGAATAGAGAATCTTGAGCTTTTATAAGATTTTCAGTTAATATTTTCATTTATTTGTTCAGTCAGCTTCCATAAAGTGAATGTTTATATTTACAGTACTAAATGTCTTTTTTCTTTGAATCTATATTGTAGTTTAGGTAAGATATTCATTTTGATGATGTTATAAATGCCTTTTTTCAAAAAATTGTTTCTGGGAATGTTCTTACTAAGATATTGCTCTTAGTGGATGACTGGCAGTTTTATTCATTTGTTTTGAGATGGTGACATTACATTATATGGTGTGTGTATGAGGAAATACTAGACCACACCTGACAATAAGTACTCAGGGACTGATTACTCTGGGATCTATACTCAGGGGTGACTCCTGGTAGTGCTTAGAGACCGTATTTAGTGCCTCAGATAAAATTGGATTTGACTGGCCCTCTTCCCCTTCCCCTCTTCTTTTTTTTTCTCCTCTCTCTTTTCTCTTTTTCTCCTTCCCCAGTTCCCTCCCTCCCAAAAAGAAAAAAAACTGAGGTTGACCTCTATAAGCAACTCCCTTAACATACACTCCTATAATATTTCTCAAGCCAGTAGGCACTTATTAGAAAAATGTTCAGATGATTTCCTTTTCACTTAATATTATTATGCAGAATAATTTAACTGTACATTTCTTTGACATTTCAGATACTTTTTATGCATTTTTTGGGTACTGTCATTCTTTCCATTTGATAAATTCATGATAAAGGTATTGTTTTCACTAGATGCTAAAGAATATTGTAACAAAAAATGACTATCCAGAGCTTCCCAAAATATTTGATTCAGTCATTTTTGTGCTTCAGTAATTTTCTTTTGTGGCTAACTTATAACAACTTAATAGTGTTAAAAGTTATTGAGAAAATGACATTTGCTAATGTTTATTGGGAAAGTTTTGGTTTGTTGAACTGTACAGTTTTTCAGACATTAGCATGAAATCGAGATTTGCCAGCCTGTTTGTTCAGAATTCCTGCAGTGTTTGTTTTTTAACCAGAGTGATCATAGAATATCCTACTTCACACAGAAGAGATGTCATTAGACTGAGTCTAGTTATTCAATCATGCCTGAGTTTGTAGTGTCTAACAAATGTTAATCTCATCCTAACATGAAGATGTAAACTTACCCCTGGCATGCTTGTAGAGTTTTTTCCTTTTGTGACTTTTAGACAGTTTGGGAACAAATTTAGACTTCTGTCTTGTTCTGTTTTCCTTCATGGTACTTGTTCACAAAGTTTTTCTGGATTGTCAATGGCTTTGCTACATTTGTATACATGCATTTGAAGGAAGAACTTGATCCTATATCTCTGCAGCATTAAGATGTGGAACTAGGGCTGGAGAGATAGCACAGTGGTGTGCTGTTTGCCTTGCACGCAGCTGACCCAGGATAGATGGTAGTTTGAATCCTGGCATCCCATATGATCTCCTTGTCTGGCAGGAGCAATTTCTGAGCCCAGAGCCAGGAGTAACCCGTGAGTGTCACCGAGTGTGACCCAAAAGTAAACAAACAAAAAAAAGATGTGGAATTATACTAAAACTGGGCGCCTTAACAGTTAGCTAGATTTAAGATACTGTATTAATAAGTACTTTACAGTGTTCAACTTTTTGATTACGGATGTTTATGAAATTCAAACTCCCCTCAATACAATAGTGAAGAAAACCTGCAGTCACGAATGTTTTTGGACATTGCTGTTCAAATCTCTTGGTGGGAGGAAGGTGGAGACTGCTGGCATCCAGTTGGGGTACAGTTGATATTACCTTAACATCATATGGGGACTGCTGTTTGTATGAAGTAACATCCAGGTATGAGATACTGGTGGTCTGTGTCAGTATCCACATGTTAAAAGTTCATTGTAAATGATTCTAACATTGTAGATGATTCTGAAAGTTCATTGTAGATGGACTCCAGTAGTAAGTTTTCTCATTCCATTTGCTCTTGCTTAGAGTTGTGTGGTTCAAAGCAATGCATTTTTTAATTATTAGCAGTTTCCTTGAAGTTATTAGTAGTTTCCTAGAAATTTTCTTGGAAAAGCCTTTAAGGGATGCAGTTTCAAAAACAGGTAAATTTGGGGCATTTAATCCTTCATGAGATTAATACATGAGTAAGAGTATTTTTATTGTTCGCATGTCCTTATGACATAAGTCTCCAGACTTCATCTGTCCATTATACTATATTGGGAATGCCTAGAAAATCTGACTCATTCAGTTGCAAAAGACTCTGGAGTATTTTTGTCTAAGTCAAGTAATTCAATCTAATTCATCCCAAAGGGAATATTATACCCTAACTAACATATCTAATATGATTTCCACTATTACATTCATGAGAGGGAGATTTCAGTGATGGTGCTCTTCAGTGATGAAAAGGGTTCGTCTTCTCCATATACCAGCTTCACTATATTGGAAATACATAACGAGAAATATATACTACCCAGAGATACTTATGGAACACTTTGCTTTGGTCTTGGTTTTGGGGCTAGACCTGGCTACACTCAGGTCAACTTGGGATTCTTCACTCAAGATGAATCCTGATGGGCTCAGAAGATCATTTAGGGTGAAGAATCAAACCTGGGTTGGCTGTGTGCACAACAAGTACCTATTTATCCATACTTATCTTCTTTGTCCATAGCAGTTCTTAGAATCTCCTGACTCTGTATATGGGATCTGCTTCTGTGGTGCTGGGGATCAACCAGTTTCCTGCATGCCGAACACATACTTCAGCTCTTGGAGATTTCCCCTTGGTCCTAAATAGCAATTCATTAAAAGACTTAAATGCACAACATGGGTTTTTACAATAGCTTCATATTAAAATATTGCTTTTTTCATCCAGATAAGACTCTACTCCTATACCAGCCTTTTTATATTTACCTCTATTTATTTCGCTTTTGTTGGATTTATTGCAGAGCATTTTCCAGGCTATATAAGGTTGGATAATAAATGGTAGGATTTAATATAGCATGACTTTTAAAGGAGTTACATGATCTTGTTTATTTTTTTGGCTTCTCCTCACTTTTGATTTTTCTTTTTTGGCCACATTTAGCTATTCTTAGGGTTTAAACCTGTTTTTTCATTCAGGAATGACTCTTGGGAATGCTCTGAGAACTTTGGGGATGCCAGGGATGGAGCTAGGGATTTGACAGGGTCAGTCCCTTGCAAGTCAAACAAATGCACTACCTGCTATAGTGTTTTCCAGCTCTATTATCTCTGTGCTTAGGGACCTTTGGGTACAAAGAATTAAACCTGGGCCTCCTGCATTCAAAACTTGAGCTCAGCCTGCTGCCAAATCTCTCCAGCCACCTCAGCTTCCTATTTATCTATGATCCCAAATATGACTGATGACTCAGGTCTGAGTTAATCTATAACATGTCAGTATAAAGGAAGAAGAAAACTGGTTTCTCTCTTCCCCAATACCAGTGCTTTTCAAACACTGCAATTCAAAGAGCGGCACTGAATCTGTCCTCATCAATGTTACTTCTGTTGTTGTGCACTAAATGCTGACAAATATGTAAGTGATCCTTGAAAAGTGTTTGCCTTGTTGATTGACTTATATGTTAATTTTATTGTAAATAAATAATATGAATTTCAAGTCTTGATATATAGTGCATAGAATTGTTGATGTATTTTTGTCTTTTACTGTAAGAATATAGTCTATAATACACATAAAATGCAAAATATGTGTTCACTTGATTGTAGACAAAATGAGGCTTCTAGTAAACATATTTCAGAATATATGAGATGCTTAGAGATCAGTCAGTAGGGTAGATCCCATCTGCCTGGGATAAGACCAGATTTATTTCAAGAGAGGTCATGTAAGCTTAACTTTGAAGGATGGATTAGGAGACAGGGAGGGATAAAAAGAGAGCTTTTGTGGTAGAAGAAAGAAATGAATAATGTAGCAGGAGAGCAGGTTGATTCCGATGAGTGACCAATGACCCCTTTATGTCCCTGCAAACCTTCTTTGTCTTTGTAATGTATATGCGGTTGTAACAGAAGCAACCCTGGGCAATCTGTATCTGAATAATGAAGTGTTTCAATAACACTTTATAAAAGATAGGCTATGGGCCAGAGTCTGCAGACCCTATTTTGCCGGCCCGTGTAAAAGTATGTATGTTTAATGAGAAATATTGCTCAAAGAAAATATTTGGCAGCATATTTTCAATGTTAGGTATGAGTTTGGAATTAATGTTCTTTATAGTGAAACCAGCATTGCTGTGTTTCCTACGAAATATGTTAAGTGCACAGGCTTGGAAATAAATGTTCCTATTTACATGCTAATGTTCCGGTTGGCTTGTTCTAAAGTAAGATTTCTGTTACTGTGTGAAAGCAATGGATGGGGAGTGAAGGAGACCTCAAAATGACCCCAGTTAGAGCTGATATAGGTCATCCCTAGAAGTTTAGTATCTTGAATAAAGTTTCTTCTGTAGTAGATTCAATTATCAGACTATTGAAAAAAGATGACAAATGGGCAATTTCTTTCTTAACTCACAATGTTGGCATTCTGTCTATTCCAAAAATAAGAGGGTGAGCTGATTCCAAAATAGACACATAGATACATGCCTTACCTTTTTTTTTTTTTTAAATCATTTTATTGCAATATCATTGAGACATGAAAAACAGGACAACTTCATGAGTTTGGGACTAAGTAAAATCATTGCTACCATTAAGTTGTGTTGTGTTTCAGTCTTTGTGGTAAGAATACTGAAAGCATCTATAGGTAGCACTTTTTAGCATAGTCCTAGAGGAAAACTGGTTTTTTAAATTAAATTATTATAGATGCTTGAAACATAATAGAAAAATAAAAGTGGACTAGGTTTTTTTTTGTACTAGAGAAAAGGTAGTTCTCTCCAGGGGCACAGTTGTAACTTAGAAAATGGGTATCAACACAATGGAATATTACATTCCCTTCCAGAGAAAGTGGCTTATAGTTTATTAGCCTATCCCTTTCAAGTGATAAATATCACTTAAATAAATAGCAGTATTCCTTTAACCCTTTCTAAAGTACAGTTATCTTTCTGTATCCTCACAAGCAACATAAAATGATGCCAATTTTAATACTCTTTTGTTTGTTTGTTTGTTTTGTTTTTGGGTCACAACCGGCAGTGCTCAAGGGTTACTCCTGGCTCCATGCTCAGAAATTGCCCCTGGCAGGCACGGGGGACCATATGGGGCACCGGATTCGAACCGATGACCTTTTGCATGAAAGGCAAACGTCTTACCTCCATGCTATCTCCCGGGCCCCAATTTTAATACTCTTTTGGAAGAACATTTCTTAATACCCGCGTATTAGTTTTGGGGATGTGTAGTCATTCTTGCTTCTAATTATGTGCAAATAGACCTTCCCTACCAACCCAGGAACCTTCCTCATCCATAGCATGTATTTTATTTTTACTTCCTTCTTTCAACAATTAGATTATATGTTTTCTAAGGGTACAATAGAAATCATTTGATATCAAGCCATTTTTAAACCAGTGGTGACATACTGAAAAGAAGATTAAGTCAGTAAGGCATAATGATTATAATTAGGCAGCAAAGAAGAAAATGTGTGCCTGAAAGCAGAAAAATATAATGGAAATGGGAAAGGGTTTTGGAGATAAAAACAGAACTGCCTGAAAACTGTAAATCCAATCACAGAATTCACCAGATCTGAATGCCTGAGTGTTTTTGTTGGAGAGAACTAGAGGAGATTGTCTTGGGCATCCTTTGCCTCTTTCTGACTGCCAGTGCTGTTGCCTGTCCCTTCTGTTGGCATTGCAGGATCCAGAAGCTGGCATTTAGGGCACAGAACAGTGATTCCATATAACCCACCTTCTCATTCCCAGTAGAAAATATTTCTCTTTTAGTGCTGTTATCAGGCTTCAGGTTAGCTGTTATTTTACTGGGTTTTGTTTATTTGTTTGTTTGTTTCATTTTGGGGGCCACATCCAGTAGTACTCTGAGCTTATTCTCGGATCTGTACCAAGGGAACACTCCTGGTTTTGTTTTGGGGCCATACCCAGCTGTGGTCACTATTTATTCCTGACTCTGTTTATTCCAGGCAGTGCTTCAGGGGACTTATGTGGTGCCTGATTTAAGCAGGGACAGCAGCTTGCAAGGCAAGTGCCTAACCCCTGTACTGTCTCTCAGGTCCAACCATACCCAGGCAATTTTATTCCCAATTACTTTTCTGCAAAATGGTAGAAGTGGGGAATTATCTTGCATGTTTATATTAATATGAAATAGTACTTATATATCAAGTTCCTAGTACTGGATGTGTGTGTGTGTGTGTGTGTGTGTGTGTGAGAGAGAGAAGAGATCAGAGAAAGATCAGTAGGATTTTGTTTTCCAGTTTAAGCTACTTAGTCCTAAGTGGTTAGGCAGCATTTGTTCTACTTTCCTGTGTATATTTAGCAATTTAAGGTAGATATAGGAGGGATACTTTAGGAAGAATAACTAAAGGTTTAACCTTTAAAACTGCCTTTTTTTTTGGATTAGAGTGATAGTGGGTAGACCATTTGCTTTTCATGCTGCTGACGACCCATGTTCGATCCCCAGCATCCCATATGAGTGATTCCTGAGCTCAGAGGTGAGAATAACCTCTCAAACAACAACAAAGTGCTTTTTTTCTTAATAACATATTAGTTTTCTTATGAAATTTATGATACCAACATCACTGGTATATATCTTAAAAAAATTACATCATTCATTTTAGATTAGAGAATGTTAAAAAAAAAAGTCCAACCCATTTCTGAAATGTCAGGACGTGTTAGTGTCTTTGGCAATAGTACTTTTACAAGAATGAAGCAGATGGAATATGGATTTTTTAAAAAAATAATTGAAATCAGTTTAAGATTACTACACATTGGTATCTTTTTATCATGCCCAAAGCTGGATGGGAATCCTTAAAACTATTTGGAGAAAATTAAATTACAAAAATTCCTCATTGAGTTTTATTCTTGAAACATGCTGATTAAAGAACCATAGTCAGCAATTCGGTTCGAATAAAACCATTGTAAGGGCCTGAAAAGGTAGTACAGCAGTAGGGTGCTTGCTTCAGCACCCTGTGATCCCCAGAATCAAATCACCAGGAGTGACTCCCAAATGCAGAGCCAATGGTAGACCCTGATCACTTCCTGATTTTGCCTCAAAAACAATTAAAAAAGAAAATGAAAAGAAGCCCTGCTCTCTATCATGATACAAAAAAGGTACTCAGAAATCAGGGAGATCCCTCATGAACAGGAGGGTCACAGAATTTCAGTTGAGTGTGGCAGAGGAAGGAAGAGCTATGAAGCACAATGAGGATCAATCCAGTACTCCGTTTCTCTTAAAGCCTATTTATTTCCATGGCCTACTGTGCATTAGTTGGTTGTTTCCTGGTAAATCAGTACATTTTGTGTGGGATTAGGGACCAGACTACTAGCTGCTAAAGGAATATTCTTCATAGTTTTTCTTTGTTCTTTCTGTTTGTTTGTTTTGGGGTCACACCCTGTGATATGCTCCTGGTTCTACAGTCAGAAGCACTCTGAGGGGACCATATGAGATGCCAGTGATGAAGCCTGGGGTCAACTGTGTGTGTGTGTGCAAGGCAAGTCATCCTTTCTACTCGCTGAACACTTTTCCAGCCCCAGTCTTCATAGTTTTTTTATATTAAGCAAATATTTTCTAATTATGTGTGTCTTGGTAGGCCAGTATATAGTTTTATATGATTTTTTTGCCTAAAATGTTATGTTTACCATTTATTGTGAACATGATTTTATTAGTAGGTAAAGAAAGTTTTTCATCTAATGGGTTTTTTTCTTATTCTAGATCTGAAAAAAATTACATATGAAAACTGAGTTTTAAAAGCTAGATTGGGATCCAGAGAGATAGTACAGCGGTAGGGCATTGGCCTTGCACACAGTCCAAGGATCCAGGATGGATGGTGGTTCGAATTCAGGCATCCCCTATGGTCCCCCAAGTCTGCCAGGAGCAATTTATGAACCCAGAGCCAGGAGTAACCCCTGAGTGCCGCCGGGTGTAACCCCACCCAAAAAAA
>PVKC010035527.1:0-13450 GCA_004027635.1 Crocidura indochinensis | reverse complement strand
ACATTAGAAGAAGGAAGAATCTTACGACTGTGCTATTTTCTGACAGCTTTGCATTGAGTATTTTTATAGGATCAGGGCTTCACAAAGGCGTCAGGTGTGTCTTCTGTGGACAGAGATGTGTGTTCTTGTCATTTAATGGAAATCAGGGAGCAGAATAAAGATGCTTTATGTGGTAGCGAGGAGAGATGCAGAGTGAGGCGGTAATGGTAGTGGCCTGGTCTGCTGGGGGAGGAGAGAGAAGTAGTCACTAAGGGGTGCTCCCTTCCACTGCATCCTTCCCCTACAGCATTGTCCTACCACTAACAAAAGTGCTGTGCTTAGTCTTCTTCCTGGAGCACCTTCCTCTGCAGATCCTGGTTCCTCCTCACACATCAAGTCTCCTCCCAGATTTCCAGCTCAATATTTATCCTAATAACCTTATTTACCATCCCCGATTTCTTTTTTATTTTTCAACCCACACTAGCATCTAAACCTCTCTTGGGTTACTGCACTGTTGCCCCCTCAGAGTATAGAGACTTACCCTTCTTCTCGGCTATCCCCAGCACCTTGGACAGTGTTCAGCACATAGTAGTTCTTCAATTAGTCCTTATTATAGACCTGCCTATTCACTTGATGTTTGGGTGGTTGTTGTTGTTGGGCCTCACTGGGTAGTGCTCAGACTTTGCACTCCTGGCTTTGCACTCAAGGATCACTCCTGGAAGGCTCTTGAGATTATATGGAATGCTGGGAATTGAACCTAGGCCTGCCCCATGCAAGGCAAATGCCCTCCATGCTGTACTATCACTCCAGCCCTTGGGTATCCACCTGATATGATGTGTTCTTTTCTGTTGGTCTGTTTGTTTTGGGATCATAATTGTGGTGCTCAGAGGTTACTCCTGGAGCTGTGCTCAGAAATTACTCCAGGGGGACCATGTTGGATGCTGGGAATTAAACCCATGTTAACTTCATGCAAGGCACATTGCTCTATCTGCTGTGATATCACTCTGGCCCTTCTTCTATTTTTGATGTTTTTGTTTTGTTTTATTTTGTTTTGTGGTGCTCAGGATCACTCCTGGAGGGGGACTCTGGTGACCCTATGGCTGACCCTATGCCTTAGCCCCATGCATTATTTATTCTTTTTTCCTACCAAAGATGAGAATGGAGAGGGTTGGACTTTGGATCTGCCACATAAAAACCAATAAACCATGAACTTGCCTCATAAAAATAACTATGTCTAAAAGAGAGACAGTGCAGAACATGAGGTCTCAGAGGAGGGAAGCTCGTTATGCAGTTAGTGAGTGAACCCCAAGTCACAGAACCCCAAGGTCTGCTCAGAATCAGGGAGCTTTCCTGCTGGACCTCAGTCCTGTTGGATCGTACCTTTGTTACTTTATTCCTTCTTTCTCTTGTGAGCCTGTAGGGACTCAGCTCTGCATTCACAAGAGAATTCTTTATTATTTGATTATTTGGTTACCTGGGCTTTGGCTTACAATTTAATGGAATTTGGGGGTTTTAGCCTCACACCACAACCTGTGTGAGATTGTCACCACACCCGCCACCAAAGTTCTAGCATCTCTCCTCTACCAGAAAGACCCTCTGCTATTGCCCCTAACCCTGGCCCCCCATTTTTTAGAATGTATGATGATATTTTACTGGATCTAGAAGCTAGTTTTGCTCTAAAAAGCGCATATTTACTTAGGAGTTCTTTTGCTGCATCTGAAGGAAACTATTCAGTAATGGTCTTTAATTCCACGCCTCTTCTCACTCAGTATCATCACACTAAGATTCATTTATTTTGCTCCAAACATCATGATTTCTTTGGCTTTCTTTTTAGCCCTTAGGTAACATCTAGTGGTGCTTGGAAGTTACTCCCTGCAAAGTGGAGTCATTCTAAGAGGTGCCTGGGGGAGATGGCATATGACTCAAACCAGGGGCTGGAGAATGCAAAGCAGGCCCTTCAGTCTTTCCCACCATCTCCTTGGCCCTCATGCCTTTTACATGGGCAGAGCCATGTTCCATTGCATGTGTGGATCCCAAGTCCTATATCTGGTCACCTATGGGGATATTTCTGGGTGGGGTGTTTGTCTTTTGATTCCTGTGAACAGGCTGCTGTGGATATAGGGTACAAAGACTAATGCTTTCCAGATCCTTCAAATGCATACGTAGAGGTCACTGGGTCATATGGAATTTCCATTTTTAGCTCTAAAGACTCTTTGGAAACCAGGGAGACACTAACTGGGCGTGGGAGACTGCCCTGTGTACTCTGGTATCTGAATTTGAACTCTGTCTCTGCATAGACCACTAGTACCTCCCAGTGAGGCCCTGTTGGCCTACTGTGGCCCCTTGTAAAATAAATCCCACGTTGTGAAATCACACCAGGTGCATAGGTCTGTGAGCCTGCAGGGACTCAAGACTCCATGAAGGATTAATAAGCCAAGCCAGTCAGGAAAGAAGCATGGGGTCAGTTTGCTTCTTGCCTTGTGGTATTGCTCTGTTGCCAAAGCCAAACGGCTCTTTTTTTTATTCTCAGTACCAGTTCAACTGCAGAGTGTAGAGTAAGATTCAGATGGACCTCCCTTATATCTATATCATCTATATATATATAATCTATATCTATATAATATATCTATATCTCAAAGGGTGAGGTTTAAAGGAAAGAGGAAGATGAGTGAATGCCTTTGTTTTGGGTTAATAGCAAGTGTCATCTTACAGCCCCCGAGACTCCAGGTACCTCCTGCAAAAGAATCTCCAAATCATTTTTCTGTATAGGTTGCATCAATGTCAATAGTCTCACCAACAATTTTTTCCCTTTGATGCAATTTATTTTATTTTATTTTTGTTTTTGTTTTGGGGCCACACCCAGTGATGCTCAAGGGTTACTCCTGGCTATGTGCTCAGAAATTGTTTCTGGCTTGGGGGACCATATGGGACACCAGGGATCGAATCCAGGTCCATCCTGGGTCAGCTGCATGCAAGGCAAGCCCCCTACCACTACGCTATTGCTCAGCCCCATTATTTTATTTTTACAAGTAATTCTTTCATTGAATCACTGTGAGATTACAGTGAGACACATGGTTACAAAGTTGTTAATGATTGAGTTTCCATCACATCATATTCAACACCCATCACCAGTTCACATTTCCTGTAGTCAATGTCCTCAGTTGCCCTCCTGCCCTGCCCTCTCCCGTGTCTGCTTCTATGGTTGACATTTTCTTCTCTCTCTCTACATTCTCTCCATTTTACCCTTTATATACTACAAAGTTCTTTATTTTGAGACAATTCTTGTTTTCTCTGCTGGACACCATACCTGAACCTCCATGTATGTGGCCAATGCTCTACTTTTGAGCTACAAATCCAGTCTGTGAGCAAATCAGCTTAAAAAAAAAATGAATTGGGGCCGGCACAGTGGTGCTAGAGGTAAGGTGTCTGCCTTGCCAGCACTAGCCTAGGATGGACCCTGGTTCGATCCCCCGGCGTCCCATATGGTCCCCCAAGCCAGGAGCGACTTCTGAGCTCATAGCCAGGAGTAACCCCTGAGCGTCACCAGGTGTGACCCAAAAACCAAAAAACAGAAAAGAAAAGAAAAAAAAAGAATTGGATCACTGCTAGTGGCTGTTTAAAACAAACAGAAAGGCATATGTACAACCAGTGCAGTGTTTCTGAAGTGTTGGCCTGTGCTGTGTGTTTGGGTCACACCCGATGAATCTGAGGGGTTACTCCAGGCTCTGATTTAGTGATTTTTTTTGGGGGGGTCACACCCGGCAGTGCTCAGGGGTTACTCCTGGCTCCATGCTCAGAAATTGCTCCTGGCAGGCACGGGGGACCATATGGGGCACCGGGATTCGAACCGATGACCTTTTGCATGAAAGGCAAAAGCCTAGAAATCACTCTTGATGGTGTTTAGAGGATCATAGGGGATGCTGGAGATTGAACCCCGTCTGTAAGCCCTCCCTGCTGTATTATAGCTCAGCCCCTATTCTTTTATTCTATATTTTGTTCCAATTCTTACTGGGGGCAGGAGGCCAAACACACCCTGAGCTGCTCAGGAGATATTCCTGGCTCTATGCTTTAGTGACTGTCTGCAGTGTAGGGGACCAAGCTGAGTTTGGCCGAGCACTATATTTGCAGAGGAGGAGATGGAACTGGATCTGTATTCTGCAGAGACTGGGCCTGGGTCCAAACGCATGCTGCACAAGTGTTCTAGCTACTGAGTCACAACCAGAAGTCACACCAGAAGTGTCTGAGGACTCGGATGTTTCTGAGCTTTAGGCATGTCGGCCCCTCTGGCATGTGTGTCCGCCACAGGTCAGTTACCAGTTAAGAAGAAGGAGGAAAAGGATTTTTCTACATCTGAGTGAACTCTGACAAAATCTCAGAGATTCTGTGTTTGGATTCGGTTTAAACCTACTGCGTCTGAGTCTCAGTAAGGACTGGAATTACGAAACCATTTGTTTTGGAGCCCAAATGTGAATCTAAAGTTAAACCTGATTGCTGGTGGAGCTGTGAGAGCTCGAATCCCCCTCCACCCACTTGTGAACCTGTGATCTGAAATAAGCCCTGTTGAGCAAAGGGTGTCTCTGGCTTGGTTATCTCCTTTATCAGAGACCAGGAGATAGCTTCAGGACACCCCCGAGTACATTCTGGTAGTGGCTGAGGGTTAGTGATGGATATATAGGTCACACACAGGTGCCGAGGACCTACTGTAATTTTTGCTCCAGAAGACACTTTTGACCATAAGATGCACATAGTTTTTAGATGCTTTCCTCCCCTAAATTTAGACTTCAACTCCAGGTGGCATTCATCTCATAAGAAGCACTTTTGAGGGATAAAGTGTGGCTTATGGTATGAAAAATATGGTAAGTCTGAAACCCCCAAAGGTAATTAAAAAAAAAAAAAAAGGCCTGAGACTCAAGCCGACCTAATTTGACTCACAGATGGGTTTCATTTGCCCTGTTGCCTTTAACATATTTCAAAAAAAAAAAATCCACCAGTTGCTACTGTTTAAAAGATAAAATGTCTCCTGTAACAAACGTAGGCTTTGGTTTCCTCTGAGAAGTTCATCAAACAGGCCAAACGGCGCCTTCATTCCCAAGCGTGATGGGAAATAAGAAGTAAATCCACTGAGCTGCAGCCTAGAGAGGTTACTTTGGTCTTTCCAGGGTCTGAACAGCAGGTAAAGGATGGGGGGGTAATAATGGAAGTTGCTATGGAAACGGGCAGAGAGATCTAGAATCAAGCTGGCCAGCCCTTCTTTGCCCTTGCCATGGTTACTCTTTTCAAGTACTTGTCCATCTGGATTCCAATTTGTTCAGTGCAAGAGGCCAAGCTTCACCTTCTCTGTGGACATTTATGATACCCAGGATAGAGGATCATATCATAATGGAGGATTATGGCTGCCAGGAATGGAACAAGTGTGGCCTTTGTCTAGAAGTGTGTGGGACTAACTCACTCACTTCTTCAAGTTCAAGGACACTGGAGGTTTCCAGAAAATCCACAGGACCCTAAGATGTGCCTCTAGGGATTCCAAGAAGAGAGCACCCTGCTCCCCAATCCCTGCAGTGTCCTTCCCAGTCGGACCGTGATCAAGAATGTGTTTCTGCTCTTTCCCTAAAGACTCAGGAAAAATCCACCCTGCCAGTTGGGGCTCATCTGGCTGTGTGCCTGGCACCTTGGCAAAGAGTTTTTGCTCAAGTGTGACAATGCTGTGCAAAGTAATCATGAGGCATTACAGTGTCCCCACTCAAGGAGAAAGGAACAGAAGGGACAAGCTGCCTTGACTTGGCTGAAAGTCACAGCAGTAGAACAGATCAAAGGTATGAACAGGCCAGCCTATGAGGCCTCTGTACAAAGTCCTGAGGGCTACCCAGTTCATGCAACCAGTGTGGAGGATCCTGTACCCTGTGCCAGGCAGAGATGGGGCCTTCTGTCTGCCTTCTGGGTTTTCTTTTCAGCTATGCTCAGTGACTGCTCTCAGACAATGGCCATGCTTCCAGAAGCTTCTGAGTTCATCTTTTTTTGAGGGGGCCCACACCCAACTACATGCAGGGGTGGTTACTCCTGGTTTTGTGCACAGAAATCACTCCTGGAAGGCTCTGAAGACCCTAGGGGATGCCAGGCATGTAACCAGCACCCTTGACATGCAAGGCAAATGCCCTCCCCATTGCCCTCCTCATTATGCTATTGTTTTGGTCCTCATTCTTTTATTTATTTATTTGGCTCTTAACTACAACTGGTGATTCTCAGAGTTTACTCCTAGCTTTGGTCTCAGTGATCACTCCTGGTAAGCTCTGGGGACCCTATGGAATGCTGAAGATCCAATCGGGATCAGCTGCATGCAAAGCCAACACCATCCCCACTATGCTTTCTAACTGGCCTGATACCATTCTCTTCTAGGTGGGATTTCTTTCCGTGGCTGTTGTGCTTAGAGAGGGTTGATAGTACCTCATTCACTCTTCTTAGCTACTTGGAAGGTTTCAGGGAAACGAAACCTGACGTGGATTCCTACTGGGCATGGCAACTTTCTCCCAATGATCATGGCCAGAGTTGATCTGCCCCCTCCCCCCGCCTGCTTTGATCTGAGCAGCACTGGCACATGCTATCCTTATCTTACATCAAAACAAGAGAATGAAATGATTGTAACCACCCTACTTGTTCTTCGGTAACGCTGACACTGAGCAAGTGCTGGGCACACAGGTTCTATGGGGTTGGTCTTTCCATGACGGGCTAATCTGACCTCTGTTAACAAGCCTCTGAAGTGATTTTTTTTTAACTTTATTTAAGAAAATGCATCGCATAATTGACATAGCTGACCATAATGCATTACTTCCAGATGTGTGAGAGCAAAGTTGTTTTTAAAAAAGAATAGAAAGAAAAATAAAAAGAGGAAAAGAAGAAAGAAGCAATTAAAAAATACAGTGGCAAACACATTTGTGAAAATGATTGTATCTCCAAAAAAGTCATTGATATAATGGCAGATAAGTTTTTGTTGTTAGCTGTCCACTCTGTTAAATTCTGTTTCTATAGGGATGCCAGCACCAAACAAAGAAAGTTGACCAGGAATTCAAAGAACTATTACTAATACTGGTGGTTTTTATGGGATGTGTTCTCAGCTAGCAGGCCTCCTGGAAGGAGGAGGAAGCAGGGGAAAGGTGCCCACACTAGTTCCAAAAAAATAAAAGCTCTGATGATATCTGTCCAAATACTGGCATACCTGAAGTTTGGTCAGATTAGTGTCCCCAAAAAGAATTGTAGAGGAGTGGTGAGGCAGGACCATAGACAAAGTGGTAATTGTGAGTGATGGACACAGCAGGTGTAGCTGCAGCAAGACATGGGGTTGACCCACCCTTTCCTCCCGAGATTACCAGCTTTCTGAAATGGTATTTTAGAATCACCGCTTTTCAAATGTAATTTTGCATCAAGGCACCATAATTTATTAAAGCTGCTCATATCAGAATTTCACTGTGTTCCAATACCGAGCCCATTACCAATGTCAACTCCCCTTTACCAATGTCCCCAGATGCCCCCCCACCCCATCCAGCCTGCTTCTGTGACAGGCACTATTTTTAGTTTGCTATGTTGTGCTTTGGGCCTCCTGTTTGCATGTGGTTTAGGTATATACACATCCCTCATCTCTATTCCACTAATGTGCACCCAGTTTCTGACTCTCCTTTTTACCTCCCACCGACCTCTTCTTACTTTCCCCTTGATTTCTTTCTAGAATCCCCACTTTCTTCCAACTCATGCTGATGGAGCCCAGAAATCTATTAGCTATTTCAGTAGCTCTGCAATAAATCATTCAACAGAACTGAACTTCAGGAGGTCTAGACTGATTTTCTAGAAGTGGTGAGAAAGCTGGCCCATGGCATCCTGGGGTCTGACTCTGGTGCATGAAGGGACAAACACAGAAGATACTTCTCATTGACTTCCCAACCCTTTCTGCTGGTGAATGCTACTCTAAAACACACAACTGATCTTTGCCAGAAAAAAGTTCCTCATCTCTATTCTAGGAGAAGGAAGTGCCACGGTGGGTGAATTCTTAGAATTTGTTCTGGGCATGGGCCCGGGAGATAGCATGGAGGTAAGGCGTTTGCCTTTCATGCAAAAGGTCATCGGTTCGAATCCCGGTGCCCCATATGGTCCCCCGTGCCTGCCAGGAGCAATTTCTGAGCATGGAGCCAGGAGTAACCCCTGAGCGCTGCCGGGTGTGACCCAAAAACAAAAACAAAAACAAAAACAAAAAAAAAAAAAAAAAAAAAGAATTTGTTCTGGGCATATGAACTCTTGTGGGTTTTTTGTTTTGTTTTGTTTTGTTTTGCTTCTGGTGCTACACCTGGTAACGCTCAGAGGTTACTCCTGGCTCTGCACTCAGAAATTGCTTCTGGCTTGGGGGACCAAATGGAACGCCGGGGATTGAACCCAGGTCCGTGCAAGGCAAACGTCCTATGGGGCTGCGCCACTGCTCCAGCTCCATAAATTCTTATTTTAATTGAGATGAAACATAGAAAAAAGTTTTTACTTTATCTTTTGAAGATTAGATAAAGTTAAATATTTGTGTTTTTTAAAAAATAACTCATTTGCCATAGCAGAACCTTCCATTTCAGTGGTCCTCAAACTATGGCCGACGGGCCACATATTGTATTTGTTCCCATTTTGTTTCTTCACATAAAAATAAGATGTATGCAGTGTACATAGGAATTTGTTTGTAATTTTTGTTTTTACTATAGTCTGGCCCTCCAATGGTCTGAGGGACAGTGAACTGGGCCCCTGTTTAAAAAGTTTGAGGACCCCTGGATTTGATTGTGGTGGAATCAGAAAGAGTAACCAGACCTATCATACTTGCCTCATCCCTGGGAAGGATTTCTATCATGGCAGCTCCCTCCTCCCTGCTTTCAGCTTCAGGCCACCTGGCACTCCTCAAGTCAGCTTCTTGATTCCTTTGCAAACTGACTCATGCTTATTCTCATCTTACTAGGTATACTCCAGCTTAGGTTACTATCCTTCCTACCCAAACTCTTTTTAATAGAAGAGCTTTCTGCCTCCAGATTTACTTTGTCTCTGTTGTCCTCCATACCAGTGTCTGTTCACCTACAAAAATCACCCCCAGATTTGGGGACATCAAGTCAAATCTCATCATCTCCAAGAGGATACTGCAGGAAGTCTTATCTCTGCACTATCTTGCTAATAGCCATCATTTATACTGATGTGCAGGTGACAAGTATATTTCTCAGTTTAGCCAAAAGTCAACCTATCTCACCACATTTCCCAAGGTTCTTTCTCAAGGATCAGGGGATGCTACTCCCAGAAGAAAATCCTGAGATGAAGATTTTTTTTTTTTTTGGTTTTTGGGCCACACACGGCAGTGCTCAGGGGTTACTCCTGGCTGTCTGCTCAGAAATAGCTCCTGGCAGGCACAGGGGACCATATGGGCCCCGGGATTCGAACCAACCACCTTTGGTCCTGGATCAGCTGCTTGCAAGGCAAACGCTGCTGTGCTATCTCTCCGGGCCTGAGATGTAGGATTTAATGAGTATTTTGTGTGTGTGTGTGTGTGTGGGTGTGTGTGTGTGTGTGTGTGTGTGTGTGTGTGTTTTGGGGGTGGGGGTCACACCCGGCAGTGCTCAGGGGTTACTCCTGGCTCTACGCTCAGAAATCATTCCTGGCAGGCTCAGGGGACCATATGGGTTGCCGGGATTTCAACCACCGTCCTTCTGCATGCAAGGCAAGCACCCTATCTCCATGCTATTTCTCCAGACCCTTTAATGAGTATTTTTATGGTGGTGGCAATATCAGGTGGTGAAGCGGGAATGAGATACAAGGCCAGAGCCAATCCAGGTAGGTAACTAAGGATCAAATACTGTAATACCTGGGACTTCAGTCCATTGGGTGCCTGGAGAGTAAGTGCCAGTCATTTCAAGATGACAAAGTGTTATATTAAAGGGGTTTTGAGCAAAAAAAATAGGACTGGGGTTTCTTTTTTTTTTTTTTTTTTTTTTTTTTGGTTTTTGGGCCACACCCGGTGACACTCAGGGGTTACTCCTGGCTATTCACTCAGAAGTCGCTCCTGGCAGGCACGGGGGACCATATGGGGAACCAGGGGATAGAACCGTGGTCTGTCCTAGGTTAGTGCAGGCACCTTACCTCCAGTGCCACCGCCCGGCCCCTGGGGTTTCATTTTTAAGACTGTCTTCATTACAGCAATGGCAGATCATCTATTCTCAGAAAACCTGAGTGAAGGTAGCTATTTCCCATAAATCCTCTGGACCCCTAAATTCACCCAGCAATTTTTATCAACATCACACTCTGAAATGTGACATTCATTGCTATGGGTGAACATCACCATCACTCAATGTTCACTGTGGCCTTAGGATTCCCTTTGGCCATAGAAAGCTTGTGGATTTGTTTAGACAAGTGTTTAAGGCTACATATCCATTGTTATGGTATCAGGAAATCTCCACTCCTCTTTGTCTATCTATGCCATCCTCTACTCTGAAGTTTGGTTAATTCTCTAGGTTGGTCAGTTGCCGTGGAAACCACTGATATTTACTCAGTCTCTGTATTTTTTCCTTTTCCAGAATCTCAAGGAATCAGAACCATCCAGTATAGTGGTCCCCACATTGGTGCCTTTCAGTTAATTATGTGCATTTAAGTCTCCTCCACGTCATTAGTTTTTTTCTTTTTTTGGTGCTGTTGAATAGTAGTCCTCTGTCTGAACCACAGTTTAATTATAGATTTACCTACTGTAGGATCTTATTTTGGCAGTAATGGATAAAGCTGCTATTAATATCCACAGGCAGGTTTTCTGTGGACAAAGTTGGTCAAGAAGTATTCATTTTCATTGGGTAACTATCAAGAAGTGTGATTACAGTAAAATGTATTGAGTGTCAGAGATAACTCAATGAAGTGAATGCGTGCTCTTGAGTAAATGCAGGAGGTATGATTTGGAGCACTGAAATCTTATGGTTTCCTGAGCATGGTTGGGGATAACCCCCAAGCTCTAAACTGGAAGCAGTCCCTGAGCATCAATCTTCAAAAGACCATGTTTGATTGTATAACAATTGCCCAACTATTTTTAATGTAGCTGTACCATTTTGCATCCCCATGAATGAGAGCCCTACTATATCATCTCCTTATTGGATGTGAATGCTGATGTTATTTTAATGTTGACATTAAAGGACTTGGGCCTGTAGTGATGGCTCATCATTGGTTTATGGTTGGCTGTGGAATTTTTGTTCACTTGTCTGGTTTGGAGTGTTGGAATTATACCTGATGGTGATTAGGGACTATTCTAATTCTGTTTTTAGGGGTCACTCCCAGCAGTGCTGGAGGACTATGTGATACCAGGGCTCAAACCCAGGTTAGATCAAACCCTGCATGCAAAGCATGTGTTCAATCTTTGAACCTTCTCTCTAGCCCTTGACATTTGTTTTAAGTAAAACTTGAAGGATAACCCATAGCAAAAGTTTTTAGAATGTAGTAAAATAATAAAAGGCTACTATTTTATATTACATAACATGGTAGGGTATAATATTACTTACTATTGAGGCTAGAGTGATACTATAGCAAGCAGATTGCTTGCTTTGCATGTGGATGACCCAGGTTTGGTCCTCAGCATTCTATATGGTCCACTAAGAGTAGCTCCTGAGCATTAGTAATTCCTGAGTAACTCATCACCTGAGCATCACCTGATGTGGCCCCCAAGCAAACAGTCAATAAGATGATTTAATATCATTGCAACCACAAACTAATGCATATTTTTACAAAGCAGAGAAGAAACTAAAATAGTGCCCATTAGAATGCTTGCAGCAATAACTCAGCATCAAAGTCCTAGCTCTGGGCATGGCCAGGAGCATAGCTATGCTATGCAACTGATATTTATTGCCCTTAAGCAAATATAACTAAGGGAAAATTAATTTCTGAATCTGTTGAAATGAGATGTCTTAAGTTTCTGAGGCATCTGCACCAATTCCACCGAGGGGAGACATTTTATATCACCAAACAATTCTCAGACACTTGCCACATGCCCTAGAATTCAATTCAGCTCTGACATTGGATCCAGCTGCAAATCCAGATGGTCCATGCATTTGTGAATGAGCACCTGTGAAGCAGAGACCTCACCAAAACCTCTTTGAATTATTTTCATTGGCCAGGATAGTATAACGACTCAGAGCAATACCTTGCTTTCTGGTTGACCAGTTGACTATAGAAGGTGTCATTGAGGAAGAGCCAGAAGTAAGAGACACACATGGCCAGGGAAAGGCTTGGAGTTTCCAAACACTGCATGTTCGCCCAAACACAAACTGGAAAGGTCTCTTAATTCTTTCGGGATGTATGGGCTTCATTACCTAGGCATAATAGATTCCATTCTTAGCCATATTCCTTTTTCAAGAATACAAGGGAAGGAGACAGAAAATTTTAAGTTTCATACTATGAATGTATCTTTCCTACGAGTAACCCCTTTCCCAGGAGCCCAGGAATTCTGTGCCAGAAATGAGAACGAAGACCAATATTTATTTTCTATTACTTCACAGTTTCATAATGAAAATGATTATACCCCCAAAAGAGGGACACAGGGGAAGGAGCTTTTATTCAGTTTCTAGAAAGACTTCAAATGTAGCACCTGCTACTGTGTGACTTCTAGAAAGTTGTCCCCTTTTGATGAATCATAAATGGGGCATCATGGCTACCATCTTTCACCACCAGGAAACTGAAGGATAAAACCACATGTTGGAGAAGGTTGAGGATACGTACTGGTGAATCCAGAGTCTCTGATGACTGGGTCACAGTGCCTATGTAAACTCTCCCCTGCACACTTGTTTTACCTACAAGAAAGCAATACCAAAACTTCTCTCTCAGCTGCCACCAGTCATTAATCTCCCAACTTAATCCTGACTTTTGAAAGAGACACAAGTCTTCAAGAGGGGAGGGCTGTATCTATACATCTTTGATTCCATGCTGGCTCTCCTCACAGTGGGCAACAGCCAAATTCTCCATGATTGTGGCCCAAAGGAGAGTCAAGTCCATAGACTTCCACTCTGTGAAATGGGCGACATGGTGATGTGGGCAACTGAAGACAGTTGCAACATATCTGAGCATAACCCTATGTCTGCCATTATCATGCCTGGTAGGAGGAGAGAGAGAGAGGAGGGCTTCCCTCTTAGTCTGACAGGATGTTGGTTCTCCTCTTGTTCTCCCAGGATCTTTGGCTCTCCCGGGTGAGGACGCTAGGCCTTGCCTGGTGTTGCCATGACATCTGAGCTTTGAGAGCAGCTTCCTTCCCTCCCGAGCCCCCTGATTAGTGAGGTTTGAATAGTTTGGGTTTACTGTGTAGAACACAGAGGAAATGGTTTCCTAGCAACAGGTGTTTCTGAGCGCCTCTTCACGCGCAGGCCCACCGGTTTACTTCCTCTCTGCCATGTCTCCTCTCTGTGAGTTAACGCTGTCGCACCTGCTCTAAATTGGGTATAGCCAGTTA
>PVKC010035526.1:0-13449 GCA_004027635.1 Crocidura indochinensis | reverse complement strand
AGAAAGATACTATTGTTTTTTTTTTTTTTTCTCACATAAGGGGCGTGAAGTTCTAAATGTCATGCAGGTGAAGACATCTACTAACTAGGATTACTGTTCAGTGAACAAACAGGTTTGGGCTTTTAACAATCTACAGATTATCAGGAGTAGATAGCACATTCTGAGAAACATGTCTCTGAGAATGTAAAAAGTCTAAGATTAAAAATCTAAGGCAAAGCTTATGTAGCATCAAAATAAAATTCTAAAGGTGTCAGAAAATAAAAGTATGATGAAAGGGAAGGAAAAAAGAATGTAAAGAATATAAAGGACTGTAATTCAAGATGGCAAACAAGCATTCATGTTTGTGCCTTTTTTTCTAGATGTGTGATTAAAATATGAGCAAAGCCAAAGCATTTTTATCATCACACTAATATTAGATTAAACATATTAGAATAGATATGCAAAATTAGAATAAGAAAAATTCAAAAATTTTAAAAGTAGAAAATGAGCTGAAACGTGGTGACTTACCCGGTTTTCTGCTGAATGAATTTTTATTGAGAAATTTTTATTGAGCACTTTGGAGAGGAATAAGAAAAAAAACTCTTCCAGGTTGTTATAGTAGGCATTCAACATTTTTCTGATTTGATAGATTTTTTTCTTTTGTTTTTCTTATTGAAGTAAATAATTTAAAATAATGTCTTTCAAAGAATTAAGGTGATTTAATCTATATGTACATTTTGGAATTCTATATTTAAAAAGGAAAAGAAATATAAGCATGTTTGAGGAAAGTGTGGCTGAAGTTTGAGCCTTACCTGTCCATATCCAGAGGCTATTTCTGGCTCTCTAGTGATCCCCTGGTAGTTACTGGGGTACCATATACAGTGCTGGGATTTGCATTGCATCAGCAAATCTTGAACTATTTCTTCAGCCCCCAGAATTAACATTTTAATAGTTATATTTCAAATTTTCTTAATCTTTTTACAATTTTTCTTATTCTATAACTTTCACACTCCCAGGATTTCTATGAAGTATGAATTTGCTTTATATTATTAACTAGGAGTATTAGGCAAGGCTCTTTGTCTTATTACTTTTAAATAAAAATTTTTAATTTTCAAATTTAAAATAGAAAATAAAATGTTTAATAGGAAAACTATCAGTATTTAATAATATAACATATGTTGCATATTTTTTCACATTCTTACTGAATTTTTGGTTCCAGTATTGAAAAATGTGACTTAATAAGCATAATTTGGTACTGAGTGCTAGATATCAGGTTTGTATTAATTTCTCATAATTCTCTTTGTTAGGGAGTTTATAATGTATAATTATAACACTGACCCATTTTATAGATAAACTTATTTGGATACAGGTTAGCTGATCTTTTCAAAATACCATGTCATGAGTAGAAAGCAAGCCTTGAAAACTATCAGGTTTGATCTAAAAATAAATAAATAAATAAATAAGCAAAAAAATCCGAACAACAAAAACAAAATAAAAAATCCCACACTTCAGAACTCAAACATTGAGACATGATATCAGAAATTCTGGGGTTAATTTTTTTCTTTAGGATTTTTCTATGCTATACTCCACTATAGTACAGTTAAAATTTATATTGATGGCTTTTTAACTGCATTTATTTGAGATGCTATTTAAATTTCTACCTTTTGTTTATTTTTTAGATCTCCATTTGATTTAGTTGTATTTCTTTTTAGATGATCTTAAATATTTTCGAAATAGTTTGTCTATTAAAGAGAAATTATTATGTATTTTTATTTCTATTAGTTCTGTATCTAGAAATGGTTTCTATACCACTAGATAATTGTTGGCTATAGAGAATTGTCCAACTTATAGAATGTTTGGCAACTTTTTGACTTTCACTAGTTGCCAATATTAGAGCAAGCAAAATATCTCTGAACATATCTTTTGGGAAACACGATTGTCTCAAGTTGAAAACCACCAAATTAAACACTGAGTTTTACTGTTTGGCGTGAAAACTTCCCTAAGTTCTTTAAATGACCAAATGTATATATCACTTTATATGTATGTACTTTTGTTCCTTCATGGCAGCTTCTCCATTAAAGCCAATAAGGCTTTCATTTTTATTCCATAAAAGTTTTTTGCTGACGTATTATAAATATTATACTTGAAGAATATTGCCAAATAACTGTTGCATCCATTCTTGTTTTGGGAGCAGAATGCCTATAAACAGGATTCTATAGTGGATCCGTTTTTTAGTTATTTTGTAACTCTATCTCTTTGTAAAAGACATGTAGCCAAGTCAGCATTTTTTAAACAATCAAAAAGTTCTAAATATTAAATGTCAAGGATGATTTCAGAATTTCAGAAGAAATGGTAGACCAAACATGGCCTCTTGGTGGCACTGTTTATTTTTTTTTTACAAAAGTGCATCTCTTGAAAATGTAGCCCTTCGTGCGTTATATGCTTCAGCATATGTAGTTTAAAGTCAGTAAAAAACATTTTTTTTTTTCAAGAGGAAACATTCTCCTTGGAAAGATTGTTGTATTGTCACACTAACAGACTGTGATAGATGGACCCCCACAATTTGTTGTAGGCCAGGTTGATACTAAAGTTCAGTTTTGTAGATTGGCATCAGGGTATAATTACCTAAATAAAAAGACATAGATACAGTATGTCATCCTGCTAATCTTCACAGTATTTTCTTGTCCAATAATCTGTAACAAAAAAAGCCAAAGAAGCACTCAGGCTACATTTAAGTGCAGCCTTAAAGAAAAACTTGGTGGCACAAAAATTATTCCAGTCAATTGAGTGGAAATGACAGAGACTAATATAAAGTTATCTGTTGTAGGGAGATGTGTGTTTGGAATGTCACCAATGGACAATGCGTGGAGAAAGCCACACTTCCTTACAGGCACTCTGTGATTTGTGTGAGTACCTTCACTGTCTGAAAAATATTTCTGAATCCTGATACTTTTTTAATGATTTTCTATGCTATTCATTTTAACAAGTATCTTGGGAGGATCTTTTTGTTTCTTGAAAAAAATTTTTTTAACTCAATTAAAGTAATATCAGTTAGTAGGTATCTTGGCAGTATTCTTTTGTAAAAGTTACTATTCAATCATGTTTATTCTGATTCTTTTCAGTTCTGCATCTTTTTGTCTTTGAAAGACAGACTTATTACGTTTTCTTCGTTGCACTTATAACACAGAATCACGTTTAGTTTTGTGCTGCTTTATGAAATTGTTTCCAATGTTAATCTTTTTGATTATATATTTATATTCTGAGTTCATTTTTTATGAAAAAAAGTAAAAGGCATAACTAGAACCTTTGTAATCATTACCCAATATTACAAAGCAGATCTTAATTTCTGGTAGAATGACTTCAGGCATCTATTTGAGCTAGTGGCATGATTCCAGTGGTGTTGGCAGGGTACATTAGAGTTCACTAATGGCTTTTAACATTGATGACTTGCATTGCTTGCATTCACTATCTTGCTTTCTGGGACCAAAACCTGTACTGTTAAAGAACTCATTCAGGATCTATTACTCAATCTTTAATAAAACCTAACTTCAAAATTTATTTGGCTCACAAGTTATTTATTAATTAATTATTATCAAAGGCTTATTAAATACTTTTCATCTTGTCTTAACCTGAGCAGTGTTTCTAGGAAAATAAGCCTGCAATTATTGTTTCTTTGATTCAACTTAGCACTACAATAATAGTAGATTTGAAGCTTTCCATGATTCAGATTAATAATCTTTTACCAAAGAGATATCTTTCTGGGGCCGGAGTGGTGGCGCAGGTGGTAGGGCATTTGCCATGCATGTGCTAACTTAGGATGGACCATGGTTTGATCCCCTGGCATCCCATATGGTCTCCCAAATCAGGAACAATTTCCGAGTGCATAGCCAGGAGTAACCCCTCAGCATCACCGGGTGTGACCCATAAAAACAAAGAAAAAGTTTTAAAAAATTTTAAAAAGATATCTTTCTGATTAAATATAATTAGGTGCAAAAACAAGTGCGGCATAATTGGAGTAAAAGAAATTTTAGTTCGTATTCAGTATAATATTTTAATTAAACCACTGATAAAAAATCTTAACTATGGTCAAAAATATGAGTTACTGGGAATGATTAATATTTGCTTTTCATTCTATTTGCATAGTATTACCACTGTTCTTTCCGGATGACAGGAGAAGGCTGGCTTCTCTGTTGTGGAGAGTATCAGGATGTTCTTATCATTGATGCCAAAACATTGGCTGTTGTTCATAATTTCACATCATCTCAGTCACCAGATTGGATCAACTGCATGTGCATTGTGCACTCCATGAGAATTCAAGGTAATCCTTAGTTGTATAACACTGAGAGATTACATATACAAATATCACCTTTAAACTGCTCCTTAAATTAGTAGGCAAGAGTCCAGAATGCTTCATTATGTCTATTTGTGGGGAAACCAAATAAAAAAACTAAGCAAGTGTGCTGAGGTCCATGCTTCCGGTCTTTGTCTAGTCAGTGAGAGATGAAGATGAAGAGGTTGGAGGAGACTGCATTTCCATGACCTAGTTTTTCTTTTTTTTCATTTTCAGCATGGCAAGCAAGCATTTTTGCATTTCTTGTAGATTAGCAGGAGTTGCTCAATTCTTTTTTTTTTTTTTTTTTTTTGCAGCATTTTCTGGGTATAGGTTTTTTGTTCTTTTTTTTATTTTTTTATTTTCTGGGTATAGGAATGAAGATAATCCATTTTCTGTAAGGAGTATATAGTGTTCTGTTATAGCTACTTACATTTTTCTGAATTTGGAAGATGTAACATTGACAACAACATGTTCTTCTGTTCTCAGGGCTGGTTTCCTTTGGCATGGGGCTCATTTTGAAATTTAAAAACAAATATAGAATGTCTTCTAAAGTGTGAAGTATTTACTTAAAAAGTGTGACATTTCAACCTACATAATCCTGCATAATCCTTAAATGTTATGAGATAATCTTTGCAGGGATTAGTTATAGTATAGGAGCGGTCTGCTCACATGTGAATTGTGTTTGTCTTTCCAGAGGATTCTCTTTTGGTGGTATCAGTAGCTGGTGAGCTCAAAGTATGGGATCTCTCTTCATCTATTAACATCATTCAGGTGGGCTGATAAAGTTCTAAATATGTTTTCCTCCAGGTTTATGCATATTTTTCCAACTGTTTAAATTTTAAGGGCAGACATAACCATTGCTAAAAGTACAAATATTGGGCTGAAGAGATCTTACAGCAGGTTAGGACTTGACTTCTGTACAGACGATTCTGCTGATTCCTGGCTCCAAGCAACACCAGGAATGATTTTTTGAGTACAGAGTCTATAAATCCTGAGCCCTGCTGGCTGGCTGGCTGTGCTTCTTCTCCAAATAGTTCAGATGATGTAAATGTGCATACATTTTTTATCTCTGATTGCCCTTTACTCAGCCTTTTTTCAAGTAGTTGTCATGGGTAAAAGTTGGAGTATAACCTCCTCTGCATATAGAATGTGGGTGATTTTTTATTTGAATTTTTATTTCTATACTGTCCCTAAACAAAAAATATATATGCAGTGCTGGTATTTAAACATGAGTATATTGAGTGAAGACAAAATGCCTTTACTTCAGAGCTATCTGACTTTGCTTACATTTTTTAGTTAAAAGTAAAAACATAGAATTACTATCTGTCCTCATATTTTCTCCACCTCTCTTTTAGAGTGCTTATTTTGAGGAAGATAACTCAAGGCAGATTGGAGACATATGTCCTGCTACTTAGCATTAGAAGACACTTGAGAATAGCCATTGTGTTTGTGCTGTTAACAACTTGTTTCAGTTGCTCCAGGTGCTCAGGGGCCTGTGTAGGAAGTCTATTGGCCTACTCAGCCCTATGAAAAGACTCTCAGAAAATAACATAATTTAAGTTATAGGGGCACTCTTCTATCTTTTCAAAATAGTTTGTGTATTTGTTTTGTTATTAAAATCATTATCAGCTTAAAATTATTTTCCTTTGTTTTATCTTCATCGTCCTTCGAGTCTGTAATTTATCTAAGAGTTAATAATTTGCTTATATCTTTACTCAGTACATTCAACATTACACCCCCTAAAACATATTTTTGCTTTTTAGAGCCACTATTTATTTATTTATTTATTGAATCACCATGACATAAGCAATTGCAAAGTTGCTGATACTTGGATTTCAATCATAAAATGTTTCAGCACCAATCTCTTCACCAGTGTACACTTCCTGCAACCAGTGTCCCATATTTCTTGAGTGATTATATGTAATGAATTCAAGTGAACATTTAATCTTCTTTTCTTCTGCCAAGTATATTTTTATTAGTTTAGAAAACTTAAAGAGAAACTGAGGAACTTTTCACTTTATATTAACAATGTGATTTACATCAGATGTACTGAGAATACGTCTTTTCATATAGTTGGATAGAAATAAGGGTGGAGGGAGGACAACACTGGTGGTAGGAATGCCCCTGATTCAATGTCACTATGTACCTAGAGTATTACTGTGAAAGATTTGTAATCCATTTTGGTCAAAATAAAAATTATTTAATTATAAAAAATATTTTAGAGGGATAAAAAACAAAAAATTATTTTTATACAGGTATATATACATATATATATATAAAGTATACAAGTAACTTTATTTCTTTTGAAGGAAAAGCAAGATGTCTATGAAAAGGAATCTAAATATCTTGACTCCCAGAACTGCCGGACCATACGATTTTGCACATATACAGAGCGACTTCTTTTGGTTGTATTTTCTAAGTGCTGGAAGGTATATACTATTATGATAATATGAATATTATGCATATGGTTCTGATGTTTTGCTTTTGCTTTCATGTTCAGAGCAACATTGGTCCTATTTCAGTTTTATTTTTCTGTTTTGTCACTCTTCACTTTCTAGTAAACAATATTATTAATGTATTTGTAGATATCTGCAAAAAGGAAAAAAGCTGTTCTCATCACTTGATAGTACCCTTTTGATTTGATTCTTCATATACTTGTCTCACTTAACAAATTACATGTCCTCTTATTTATGTCATTAATATATTTTTGAAAAAACAAAATGTTATATGACCTAAGAACTGACTTCTGCGACATAAACTTCCTTTCATGTATTTTCAAACGTTAAGTAGAACAATCACTAGAAAAAATAGACTACATCAATAGAATAAAAATATATACCAATTTCGTCATCTGTGTTTACTTGGAACATTCTGGAATAATACAGCTATTCACTGAAACTTACCCTAGGATAAATAGAAAGTACTAGTAAAATATTATGTTGATACCCGAGTTTAGGGTGACTTGTTTATATTTATTATTTTATTGCATTGAATACTACTTTCTAAAAGTTCTTGGTGAACATAATGTATCTTTCATATCACTGATACATTCTCATTAATGTGCATCCTTCTTTTTTATGTTTTAGGTTTATGATTATTGTGATTTTATCCTTCTGTGGACTGAAGTTAGTAAGAGCGGACAATTCTTTGCTGGTGGCGAGGTGCTTGCTGCTCACAGAATCATCATTTGGACAGAAGATGGTCACAGTAATATCTATCAGCTGCTGAACAGGTGGGCTCAGATGGGAGCAGCATACAAAACACTCAGGTAGTAAATGAACTTTGGGAGGTTTATTATGGAAAAATCTCTGCATGCTGCCCATGATCAAAAACCAGAACAAAACAACTTTGGCACTGGAAGATTTACTCCGGGCTTGGTAGGCTTCAGCCTTTGTATAAATCAGCAGGGGATGAAGGAATGAGATTAACCATGTATAACTTGTACAGCTGGTGCTGGGTTTTCAAAAAAGTCACTTGTAATTATTAACCCAACAATTTCTAGACAGAGTTGAGAAACTTGAATGGTGCCATCCGGCTTTTGAAAAGAAGAGGGAGGAAAAGTGAATAAAGAAACTTCGAGTTCTAAACTTTGCTTTTTATTTCTTTGCCATGCAGTGGGCTTTCAAAAAGCATATACCCTGCTGATGGAAGAGTGCTTAAGGAGACCATTTATCCTCATTTACTCTGCTCCACTTCTGTGCAGGAAAATAAGGTAATACCAGAAAAGAGTGACTGCCTCAAAGCTGTTTCACTCCATTTCTTAGATAAGTGTTGCTTTGTCCGTTAACAGAGGCAGTCTTGAAAAAATGGAATTACAGGATCACATCAAGTTGTTAACGAGAAAATCAAATCTAACTGTTTATGGATACTGACGACCAAGTTTTTTCTTTAAAAAAATGTATTTTTTAGCATATCTAACAAAACAACACATAATCAACATACCAAAACTAAATAGCAAACAAGGAAGAATTAAAAATTCGAATTTTACCACTATAAATATCTTTTATATATACTTTTGAGGTTAGGTAGTTATTCAATTTAATGGGACATTTTTTAAATAGCTGGAAAGTTGTAAAAAAATGTAGAATGGTCTCTCATATACTTAGATCCACCCATTGTTATGTTTTCTGTATTTTTTCTTTCTATCTTTTGCAAAGACACTCTGAAATTTTTGGATTAATATACCATTAACATTTTTATATACTTGCTCCTTTATTCTTAACTTTTATGAAATGATTTATATTTTATCTTTTAAAAACTAAATCATATATTGTAATATGCTCAAACTATTTTTCTGAATATTTTCTTTGTTAAAATAAGTATGACTGATTTCCAAAAGACAGTACGGCAGTTATAGTGAGCATTTATATATGCTGATGTATATATATATACACATATATATGATGTACATATAATATATATATAGAGAGAGAGTTATATTTTTACTCACTATAAAGACTGGAGATTTAAGAAATTATTTTATTTTTGTAATTTTAACCAAAAATTGTTCTTTAATCTCTTGGATAACTAAATTCAAGAGATTAAATGATTTAATTATAAAAAAAAGCTATTTCACGATAATGGACTTGTTTTGAATTGTTAAGGTGCTGATCAAAGAAGCATGCTACTTTTTCTAGTATTAAACCACTATGATAGTTTGCTTAACAATATAGCCTATAGGAAATTCTGTACTTTGGTAATCATCTTGTGGCATATTGTGAGATTGTGTTGAAAAGCCTTTACAAAAATAATAACAATAAAAAGTAACACAGAGTTGTCACTGAGAGAGGTAAAATTTACAGTCATGGCTCTGAACTCTTTTTCTAAAAGTTTTTTTTTTTTTTGGTGTGGGCACCCATAGAGCCTTGCTCACAAAAACAGTATTATGGTATATTTGAGGCTTATTTTGTTGTTTTTTAAATATAATTATTTTAGAATCTTTAGAATTAGAATGCATATTTAGAAGGCACAGCTTTCCACGAAATCTAAATATAAATAATATTTTAGGTGCTGCTAGTATACTGAAAATATTAATGCTATAATATAAAAAGAAGAAGTACAGCAATGAAAAATATTCTTAAAAATGCTAGTGGTATCAGGGGCTGAAGCAGTGATAAAGTGCTGGACATTTGCCTTGCACACGCTCCCCCAGCATCCCATATGGTCCTGCCAACCCAGGATTAATTTCTGAGCACATAGCTAGGAGTAGCCCCTGAGCGTCACCAGGTGTGGCTCAAAAAACAAAAACAAAAACAAAATACTAGTGGTATCAAAAACTACTTTGCTCTACTTTTATATGTGAATTTAGAGATGTATAGTTCTTAGAGGTTATTTTGGCTCTTGAGGACCATAAGGGATGCTGAAAATTGAACCTGGATTGGGTGCATGAAAGGCAAATGCCCTACTTAATACATTCATTGATACTTTGACCCTGAAATATAATTCCTTTATTTAGACAATTTTTTAAACTTTACTATTAATTCATTGAATGATTTGTTTCTGACCACACCCAGCAGCACTCAGGAGTTATTCCTGGCTTTGCACTTAGAAATCACCCCTGGTAGGCTGGAAGACCAACAGAGCTGCTGGGAATTGAACCGGGTCCCTCCCAAGTCAGCTGCATGAAGGCAAATGCCTTACCGCAGTTCCATCTCTCCGGCCCTATTTAGACAATTCTTTTTGCTTTTTTTGGGGGGTGGATTTTGTTTGTTTGTTTGTTTGTTGGGGGGGTCACACCTGGCAGCATTCAGGGGTTACTTTTGGCTCTACTCTCAGAAATCACTCCTGGCAGGCTTAGAGGACCATATAGGATGCCAGGATTTGAACCAACATCGTTCTGCATGCAAGGCAAACGCCCTACCTCCATGCTATCTCTCTGACAACCAGTTATGTTAAGAGTGAGAAACACGTGAAGATCATGAAGTCAGAATAAAATAATCTCAAACTGAAAGAAGTTGGTCTAGCCAGTTGCCCTTGATCTATTCTGTTCCATCTATTCTTTTAGCCAAGAAATTAAAGAGACATTACTTATTTAAATCATCATATGTAATTATTCATTACACATAGGACTCATCCATTTTTCTTGCAGTTAAGTGATATTGAAAGCATACTGCTAGAATGGAGAGCTGCATTTGATAGATACAGTGAACTTAGGAAAGAGTACTCTGTAAACTCTAGGTATTGACTAGACCCATTTATTTTAAGAGAGAGATCATGAAATTTAAATATCAGTATTTGATCGTAACCTGTACTCAGAGTTAGTATTTATGATGCTGTTAAATAACTGGTTGGAAGACTCCTACTTCCTCCTAGAAGCTCTGGGACCTAGCTTCAATCATAGCTGATGGCTATTGAAGCTCATGTGTGTGCGATCTGTCTCTGCTTCCTAGGTCTTAGCACAAGAACATAGCAACAGAGTAGAGGTGGAAGAATTATGATAGGAACAGCCTTGAGGATTACCAATAAAAACTTAAGTATAGAACTGAGACTAATGACCATATTGATGATATTTTGTCATGCTGATTAATGACCACGTTGATGTAATGACCATGTTGATATTTTTATCAAATTCTTATGTTTGTCAACCGTAAATTGACTTATTTACATGATTCCCCCTTCTTCTAATTCTTAGAATTTCACACTAACAGTCAATGAGGTTAATGTGAGAAATTTGAACACAGTTTGGCGCTGCCAGGGTCTGATAATGGGTATTTAGAGCAAGCTTCTTAGTTCTTAGAAGAAAATGGTGGCAATGGGTAATATTTATTGAGCATGGGCCAAAGACCTGGCACTATTCTAATCAGTTTTCTTCATCAACTCATTAATCCTGACAGTAATCCCATAGAGTAGTTGCTGTGATTAGCTTTCTTTCAGTTAGGGAAAATGAGACACAAAGAAGTAAAGCAAATTGCCTAAATCAAGTAATTGGTTCTTTTAATAGAGTTAATATGTGCTAAAACCAGGATTTGAATCCAGGAAGTTAGCTCAAGGGAATTCATCCTTAGTGACTATTTTATTACTTCTTGGATGGATATTGGATATCTTTGTGATGGGTATTGGGTTCTATGAAACTCTGAATGGGACCAGAGGACCACACTACAGTGGGTACGGTGTTTACTTTATCTCTGACCAAACCAGATTCTCTTCCTTGGCATGCCAAATAGTATTCTGAGCACCACCAAAAGTGACTTCTGATCTCAGAATCAAAAGTAAATCCTGAGTACTTTCAGGTATAGCCCCCCCCCCCCGCCCCAAAATGGGGCCAAAGATAGTACAGCAAAAATAGTACAGCAGGTAGGGTGCTTGACTTACACTTGTCCTACCTGAATTTGTCCTCAGCACCTCATATAATCCTTCCAGGGCACTGAGGCAGGAGTAATGTCTGAGCACCAGAGGATGTGGAGGGAAAACAAAACAAATAAAACAACTCAGAATCCTCAGAAGTAAAGAGGGAATTTCTGGGAAGTGACATTCCAAAGTTAAGAAGTGTGAGTGAGGAAAGGTAGCACAGGAGAGGGCAGAGTGGGTAATGTAGCTTGACTCCAGGCACTGTAGGCCAGTACACTAAGATGGGTGGGTGGAGATGCCTACATTGTAAGATATTCAAAACTTTTTTTAAATACAAATTTTTGCCATTTGTGTTGTTTTGTTTTCTTTTGTCTTTGTGCCAAACCAGGCAGTGCTCAGGGGTTATTCTTGGCTATGTGCTAACAACTCAATTTAATTAACATCATTTTTGATACCTACAAAAACTATGGTCATGGAATCTGTGGTGCTGGGCAATCATGCAGTGCTGAACATGGTTTGCTCCAGAGTGCACTTAGGCCCTATGAGCCATCTGTGGGGAAATGACTTTGACCATATGGGGTACTGGTTATCAAATTTGGGTCTGCTTAATGCAAGGCAAATGCCCTACCTATTGTACTACTATTGCTCTGGCCCCTGCCTTGACTTCTTTAATTCTAGCAGCAGAATCAGACTTTTTTCTTAGCCAGATTTTTGTTTTATTTTATATAGATACCACAAATTTTATTTTGAAAGACAAAATCATCATGTAGCCACTGGGGATTGCAGGCATTAAGTACAGTCTCTGCCAAGAGTAATTAGGAATCACTCTTAATGCCAGGGATCTCTGGTGGCTACATGAAAGGTAAGCACCTTTCATAGCCTTTGTACTATCGCTACCATCCCAAGGATGATTTTGTCTATCAAAATAAAATTTGTTTCTTTTTCTTACCCTACACTATCTCTACCTAAAAAATGACTGCACTGCACTAAGATTTCGGGACAAATTGGACTTATTTACTAGTTCCTGTATTTTTATACTCTATCTCAGTAAAATGATGACCTTTTAATGTTAGCATATATTTTATAACATATATCATGTTTGGTTATTAATATTAGATTTGCATGTGTCATAATAAATACTAAGTGTATAATATTTAAGTTAGGTACTTGTCTATCTTTTCTTTTATAAAAGCATTATTTATAGTAATTTATGTTCACAGTGGTGTTCATGCTTGTGGTATGCAAAATTATTGTCCCACTGACACTCCAGAGAGCTCAAGATCTCCCCACAACCTGAGTGTCATTCCCAGTCTGCCTCTTTCTCCTTTCCCACCAATACTTAGTAACATCAGTTACTAATTTGAATTTCTGAATTAAAGCCCAAGGACTCATCATTAAATACCATTCATTTTCTTGCTTTATATCTTTTGTATCACATATTAGTGAAATTATCACCATTTGGAACTCATTTTTCTATGCAGTTGCTCAGGAAATTAGAGATCAAGTATATTGATTCAGAAAAATATGATCAACAGAAAATAAGAATAACACCAATAAATACAACTACCATACGTTATCATTGTTGTTTTACTGATAATCAAAACTAAAGGGACCACAAAAAGTTCATACCACTTTGATGTCCATTAGTGTTTTCATATAAGTAGGAGCTCTTCAGTCATAATTACTAGATTTAAGAGCCCCTAACTTTCAACCTCATCACTTTCAGGTTACTCACCTGTACAGGAAAGACATTGTTAGTATAAACTTTACAGGATTATTGTGAAGATTATTTGACTGAATAGATGGAAAGTCCCTAGCAGTAAGTGAATAAAATACAAAGAACATGTTAT